>CM022776.1:14311516-14514016 GCA_012411365.1 Ameiurus melas
TGAGAATTTTCATTATACAAAATAGAAAAAAATACCAAGAGACTAATTCATCTTCTCCTTGTGTCCAGATGAGCAGTCCGGAAGCCAGCTTGACTCCTCCTCTCCCTGTGCTCGGTTCCGTGTCCACCGGTTCTGTGCAGGACATTTTAAGGACATTGGGAGAGAACATTAAAATGGAGCCCCAGAGCGAGAACCAGCCGCCGTCCTGCAGCAGCGCACAAAAGCCGAGCTCCAATAGCAGTACTCATTTCACCAATGGGACTCAGACCACTCTGATTTCCCATCGCTCTCAGAGGAGCAGCATCGGTGGCTCTCAGACGAACGCCACCAGCCAGTCGAACACAGAAGGAAAAGAGGACGACCCGAACGAAGACTGGTGTGCAGTGTGTCAGAATGGGGGAGAACTCTTGTGCTGCGACCGCTGCCCTAAAGTCTTCCACATTACCTGTCATGTTCCTACACTCCGCTCCTCACCCAGGTTAGCACCATCCTAACATACTGCTGCATGGTTTGTAGGATCTTTTTACTCACAATCTCCCTTTTTCTTTTCCTTTTTAAAAAATTATTAATGATTTGTAAAAATTTATATTTCACGTAAAGTAAGTCAATGTTGATTTAACCACCTAACGACTGACTAGTAGCATTTTTTTTTACAGTTTCATTTTTATTGAACATTTCTGCTGAACACTTCTGATGAACATTTCTACTGAACAATTTTTGCTAAACATTTCTAATGACCAGTTCTGCTAAACATTTCTGTAAAACGTTTCTGCTAAACATTTTAAACATTCTAAAGTTTAATTTTTATTGAACATTTCTACATTTTTGCTGACCTTCTGATGAACATTTCTGTTGAATTGCTAAGCCTATCTAAATCGCCTTTTCTGTTCTGTCCTCCCCACCATTTCCTAAAAATACAAACAAAATGAGCACCAGCAGTAAATATTCACAGATTTTTTTCTTTTCATACAAAGAAAAACAAAATTGAACCCACAACCCACCCCTCCGGCTCATCATGGATACCCATTAACTGTCGCTGGTTATAAAGATATTATAAAATTCAACAACAGGCACCAACCTTTAAGTGGGTAGTGTCTGTAACTCCATAAAGTATGCAATAAAGGGATGCCATTTATGAAAAAACTTATCTGTACATCCATTCATCGTATATCGTATTTTCTCCAGTTTCAGAAAAAAACATCACGTCCTTTATCCACTGGGAGATAGATGGGTATTTAGCAGACTTCCAATGTAACAGTAGGGAACGAGTAGGATTTTTAATGTTTAATGTGCTATTACAGGACATTACATTGCTAAAGTTAAATGGCTACATTTTATTTAAGGCACGATAGAATCCTAATGTCCTAGGCCCTGTGTCTATCTCATCAAGCGTACATGGTTACTACTTCCAGGAGTGGACAAATCAGTAGCCCAGACATGTGATGCAAATATAAATAATTTCAGTCTCATTATCCTGATTACACTTGTGTGGCCACATATGCATCCCGTCAGGACACAAGTTATAAAAGTAGCTAAAATCTTTAAAAACATTATTATAATTTTTTAAAAGCCACCGATCCGATTTGTGCTCTTGTGCGTTTGTTTCAGATGTTGAGCTCTCCTTTTTCTCCTTTCTTCTCTCCTTATTTTCTTCTCATACAGTGGAGACTGGATGTGCACGTTTTGTAGAAGTCTGACCAACCCTGAGATAGAGTATAATTGTGATGATGATCCTCCTAGTAAGAAAGACATGAGTGAGCAGGGTCTAAGTCCTGAGGACCAGAGGGTGAGTTCCTCAACCTGAACCGTTTTATTTATTTTTAATTTTGCTCCAGTTTGAAATGGTCTGTTTCTTGATGCTCAGGAGAAAGTACAATTGATGTACATTATATTTGTGAGCATGTGATGGTTTTCTTCAATTATAGTTTCCTTTTTAATGGTTTCTGTTCCTGTTTTTCAGAGATGTGAGCGTCTGCTGCTTCATTTATTCTGCCATGAGTTGAGTATAGAGTTTCAGGAACCCGTTCCTTCTTCGGTAAGACCACATCAGGTTTAACCTTATAAATGTTTATTACTGAGTCTGCCTGCTTTGTGTTGAACACAACAGTGTAGTGTTCACGTCATGAACCTGTTTGTAAGGGTTATTAATCGACATACTATACGTCGATGAATCTTCTATAACAGCAACTCTGGTAGTATTCCGGCTGTAATTCAAATCGCAGGCTTATATTAACGCCCTCAGGTTTATATGAATCTACTCGGGTTTATATTAATGCATACTTTTATAGCTGCTATAACATAAGTAATAACAGGAGCTGACTCGTTTTGCAGACGTTCCACAACAAGTATTCGTTGTATTATTAGTTATTTATTAAGTAAAAAAGTATTACGTGTTGTCGAATGAATGAATGAATCATTGGCGTGTAGTTCCTGTAGTGTAAGAGCAATACAACACTTTGGAGTGTGCTGTTGTAGGAAAATAATTACGTTTCAAAACGGCACACGGTCATGTTTTATTGCTTACTTATTTTAAGGCCATTTAACCTTGGCAAAAATAAAATAAAAAACGAAACAACCAACCAAACATATTTTCTCATGCAGTTTGTGTTCATGCCAAAGCCTTCCAGGTGCCGATCAGACGTGTTGGGTTGTTTCACATTTCCAGCTGAGTTCTATACAACCCAGATTTATGCCTTGGCTTTTTTTTTTACCAGGTGCCCAACTACTATAAGATCATAAAGAACCCGATGGACCTGAACCTGGTGAAGAGAAAACTACAGCTGAAGCACACGCAGCATTACCAGAGCCCCAAAGAGTTTGTCTACGATGTCCGTCTGGTGTTCAGCAACTGTGCCAAGTACAACGAGGTGAGTGGGAGCATGTCCACGCCAGCTAAGGGTCTGGGACTGGGTTGCATGCAGGGGTGAGGATGGTGGGCTGTGTGTATGTGATTTGGATTTTATTCTTCCCCATTTGCAAGTGGTTTTGTATAAATGCATAACCAAACAAATAGATGTAAACGTTTCGGCGTCAGAATCGGCACAGAAAGCAGTGTGTTTTGCATGAGTTTGGTGCACCGTGTACACTCGATCTTTCGTAACACACCCATACTAACAAGTGAATGGACCCGATTATGGCTATGAACGTTTTGGCGTGTTTATGAATGCAGTGGCTGTTTCAGCACTTCAATTATTTGGTTTCATTTAATTAATTTCCCTCCAGTACTACATTTGTGTAACACACATTGCACGATTGTTTTTTTTGTTTGTTTTGTTTTGTAAAAATCCAGATGTTGTCTGATGTCGAGTTCAGTGGTGTGGAGCTTTCTCACAGTAACTTAAAAGAAGCCTTGGCTAGATGATGGTGTCTGTTTATGCAAATGACATAACTTTTACATAAATATGTAAAACGGTTCCAATTAACATATTAGACGAACCAGAGTGGCAGGTTGTACACTATGAAAATCATGGATAAGCAAAGAGATTTGAATTGCAAACCTATTCGTCATCGTTTATCAAAACCCGAAACTCACCAACAAGATGTATTCCCTCACCAATTATGTAAGGAATAAAACTTGATTGAATGCAGTGGTGCGATGCAGCCTGATGTGAACAGGGTTACCTATTACAGCATGTCCCATAGTGTTCTATTCCTTTCATACCACATCTGTGTGATCAACAGTGCTCACTACCACCATCATCTAAAGAATGGTGTTTATCCCTGTTGTTTAGTTCCTATAAGGCACATCAAAGTTGTTCTGGAGGCTTCCATCTGTTGCTCCTCTGTCATACCTGAATTGCATATCAAAGTTGCTTACTTCTAATCGAATAATCGAGTAATTATTTCTTATACAAAAGTCTGATTTGCTAGCTGTCCATTTTCTTTGTGTCTTCACATCCCTTCACATTGGTGACCTTTTCATGTTTGTCGTCATTCGTACCTGGTATTAACATTAACTCTTTTAGAGAGGTCAGACATGTATGACCCGATAAAATTTATAGTATGAAGACTAACGCACCCCCCAGTGTATTTCCAGAAACCAGGGAAGAGACACTCAAAACTTTCAATTACCAAGAAAAGAAAAAAAGTGATCTTGGATAAACGGAAATCCAATATAAAAAGTAACAATAAAAAATAGGAAAGAAAGTAGTAGTGCATCACTTTTTAAGTGCCTTTGAATATTGATTGGTCTATAATGTTAAACTCCTTTAGACAGAGCAAACATTAATATGAACAGCCAAAATGATAAACCAGTTAATTGACATTTTTGAACAGTAATGTGCTATTTTTAGCTCGTTCTCAAACAGTTCCTCATACACTTTTAGTCCGAATCCCAAAATGGCTTGGTTTACCATGTATAAGGGTGAGTCAAATAAAAAACAATTTTTATGAATTTTTTTTCTCTCTATTTATTAATTAATTTTTTTTTTGTATGTATAGTAGGGGTGTAACTCTGCATCATGAAAATGTGCGTTTCATATTTGTAGAAATCGGCATTCTGTTAAAATTATGCATCTAATGCAGTTGCACTGTTTGAACACCAGAGTTCCCAATCTGCGCAACCCATAGAGTTTAAATTTACAGAAAGCAAGCTGGTCACATGATCACATTCTTTCATCAAGAGCCTTACCTTCTTTCATGGAGAGCCGGAATTACCGGGAATCATCTGCACTTGTGACGTGACGGATGGTTTCGCATCACAGTGATGACACAGGTTACGGGTTATATGATTACACAACCACGTTCCAGCATGCAAAATGAGCTCTTCAGCAGCTTTCAAACGACACCAGCCCCACCAGCGATCATTTTCCCTCTGCTCTGAGATTTTATATAATCTTAGATTAAACCTCTTCTTCTTCTTTTTTTTTTTTTTTTTTTCTTTTTTTTTTTTTTTTTTGCATTACGATTCAGAAATTTAAAAAAGGAGACTTTTCGGCCATCATTTTTCTTTAATAAAATTATGTTCAAAATATTCTGCGACTCGAATCATGCTGAGAGTGTATCGTTACACCCCTAATATATAGTCATTTGGCAGACACTTTTATCTGAGCAGATGAGGGTTAACAGTGGCAGCTTGGCAGTAACAGGGTTCAAATGGAAACAGCTGTAACAAGTGCAGTTTATTTGAAATATCCTTGAGTAAATATGAGTAAAATAATAAAGGACAGTCTAGAAGTGATTCATGACGTCCGGTCTCAGTTCTCTGAAAATGCCCGCCTGCCTCAGCTGTCCACTCGTGATTGGACCACCTGAGGAAGATGCTAATACCGGGTTTTGAAAAGCAGCCTAGAACTCCGGTTTGCAGCTTGTTTGTTTACGGTCAGATCTTTGCGGAGCTTTGATTGTTGAGTGCAGTTGTAATTAAATCTACATTTATTAAGCACCTTAAAGGTTGATTCATGACACAAAAAAGGCTCTTAATGTAACCATTCTTTAATTAAAGCAATGAGTGAAGAGATTAACGACCATAAGACTTCCAAAGGCTTTGTTCCCAGTGAAGTTCCCGTGTCTCTTTTCATCTGTGATCGGCGTTCATGACATTCACTACTTTTATTTATTTATTTATTTTTTACATTCAGTGAAAAGTTTTGTTCAATTAATTTTTACCTGCAAAAGTCTTGGCACTATGAGGTTTTTACTTTAGGAATTATGTGTACATGACTACAGTATTTTCTTGCAATGACTCTGCTGGAATCAATGTCAAAGAAGCACTATATACTTGTTATTAAATTAGAGAATGTTATTTTTATTTTTGGCATACAATTTGATAACGAGACATCAAAGACATTGATGATTTTTTTTTCCCCCAACAAATGGGTAAAGATATTTGGCAAACATTTTATTTTATTGTTTTGTTTTTTTTGGGCAGAATGAATATTGTGCTCCTTGGACATTTTGTGCTCCTCAAATACAGTTGAGGTTGTCGCCTCTCTGTATGTATGGTATAAAATATTTCTTCCCCCTTTCTGTTTTTTCCCTTTTTTTTTTCTATTTTATTGCACGATCGCCACCCCTTTTTAGATGTCTCGAATAATCCAGGTATATGATGAGGAGAAACAGAGTAATGTGCAGGTAAGCCGTTCCGTAACACACACCGATGGAGGGTTGGGGCAGGTCAGTTGGCGTCCGAGCCACTTAACCCTCTGCTCTAATTCTCCCCTCTTTTGCTCTCCTTCGTCTCTCACTCTTCTCGATCTCTCTGTCTCTTTTCTCCTCCCTCCCTCCCTCCCTTTCTCTCTTCCCTTTCGCAGGCTGACTCTGAGGTCGCCGAGGCAGGAAGGGCTGTGAGTCTGTACTTCGAGGAAAAGCTGGCTGTGATCTTTCCCGACCAGAGTTTCCCAGTAGAACCGGAGAAAAGATCCCGGGACGAGGGCACCGCCGAGGAAGAGGCAGAGGACTCGGATGACGATATCGTGCAGCCAAAGCGGAAGAGGTTAAAACCCGAAGAAAAGCCTTTACACGTAAAGTGAAGGGGATCCTGCACTACGTAGGAGCTGCAAAACCAGTGTTTTTGGTCTTCCTCGCAATCTCTCGCGCATTCTGTTCTGACTGACTCACGCTGGACTCGACGGTATCCAGAGCCACACGTTCCTGTCCTGCTTACTACGAAGGTTTATTGTAAATAAGTATGAACTATGAAACATGAGTCTTAGTTTTTCTTTTTTTTTTTGGGAGATGTCGTCAGATGAGTTGGATTCTGTCTCTTGTCTTTGTCTCATCAGAGGGTGCTGACGAGGACAAAAAATAAAAACAACTTGTATTTAAAACTAAGTTTGGACTTAATAAACACTTGTTTTTTTTCTCTTTTTTTTTTTTTTTAAAGAATATCATATATGACCACATTTGTAAATCTGTTGTGATTTATGCTTTATAAAAGGACTGAAACTCCCAACTACTCGTCTTGCTGTATGATAAATATTTACGGCTTATCTTTGCTCCTTGTATACGTGCATTTGTTCCGTTGCAGTTTTGTGCTCTTCTGTAAATAATTCATCTCAGTTTGCGAGATTGATAAATGGTCATTTTCCCTCCCCCAATAAAACAGTCACCACTGTATTTTCTCAAATCTCAGACTCCGCTTTCAGGTGTATATGAAATGCCGGCATGTCGTTAAGAAAGGTTTTCACGAGGTCCACCTGTTTGTGTCACAACGAAAGAACACCCAAGATGTAATCTCAACAACAGATGGAGTTTAACATGAATATTTTATTTTAATATAACGTGGCATTTTATTGCATTCATCTTTGAGGGGGGAAAAGATTTCACATTTGAATCTCTTTTTGTTATTCTTTCTTAGACCAGCTAACGTTTTTCTAATTTGTAGCTGCACTATTTGGGTGAGCACTGTAGCTTCAGATGACAGGCTGTTTTTGTCTGTCAGGAGTGAAACTCTTCTGCTGATGTAGCCCATCCGCCTCGAGGGTGGGCCTGATCAGCGTTTTGACATGCTTTTCTGCTCACCACACTTGTGAAGTGTGGTTATTTGTGTCGTTGTAGTCTTCATGAAGCATGAGCCAGTCTGACTATTTTCTTCTGCGATGTCTCAACCACAAAACCAAACATCTCACTGGCTGTGTATAGTGTCAGCAGATGCTCACGAATAGCAACGAAAACATTGCAATTTGCTACCCAGGAAGCGGAGGGCTGTAAAACTTACAAACTGCTACTTTAATGTCCGTGTAAAACCAAATCATCTTGCTGTTGTGTGATTCTTAGCTATTCGGCTTGTACATTTTAGAGGGTAGAGAAGGATTTCATGGGACTGTTTTAGTCTAAGGCAAATACAACCACCAACTAGTTTAAAAATAAATAAAATTAGCATACTTTGTTGAGAAAAAGAGGAACTGACCGAGTCAACACTTATGAATGAACTGAGCCAAATGACCTGACTCGCTGAAAAGAGATGGGGCTCCTATTACTCGAAGAGATATTTGCTTAAAATTATGGGACCCATCATCCCCTCGTTGACCTTCCCCCCATTTCTACAGAATATTGTTCTGCATCTGAGTGTTTTTTTCTGTTATAATGTATATTATGGTATGTAATACAGTGCTATATATAGTCTACTTGATCATATCCTGGGCATTAAAGGGGCTAGTAAACAAAAGTGCCTGAAGTCGGCCACGAAGTTGTTTCAAGATAGCTATGGATCAGGAGACGAGAGCTGTGGGTGGGGTAGTGCTACCTGGACACAAATCGGGGCTTGATCGACCCCCGGCTGGGTCGCCTGGGCGAGGGTGTCTGATGTTGAAAGACCCGAAACACCCGATGACCTCAGGAAACATCACTGATGGCATGGTCATGTATGCTAGAAGTGGTATGTAATACAGTGATCTATCTCCTTGATCATGAGTTTTCAGCACGTGACCAAACTAACAAGTGACTAGTTCCAGTGTTGGGAAAATAAGCATCAGCAATATAGCAAACATACATGTGTATATACTCTATTTCATCAGGGCCAGCATTGCGAAAGAAGGACTTCTAGGTAGTTTAAACACGTCTCTGAGTTCTTCTCTAACACTTCTGCGGATAAAGAAGTGCATTGTGCTGAATTGCCAAACTTTAAGTCATATGAGAGGCAGTCAGATGATGCCTGTGGTTGCGTCCTATATCACACCCTATAGGACATGTAGTGCACTACATAGGGCGTTGAAGCCATTATTTCCTTGGCAGATATAAGCAGGAGGAGGAGGAGATCTAGACGCTCGGGGCTCCGGAAAGGTGATTAGATACGAAAGGTAAACTGTCAGAACTTTAGTGTTTTAATTTAAGGATCTACAGTGTTTACAATATTTTAACCACCCATTTCACAATGTAGTCAATGACACAACCTAGTTTTATTAAGTGAGGCCACATTCTGTGAAGAGATTTGGATATAATGTGCTAAATGTCTGTCCTTTCGGAAAGACTTTATTATGGGAGTGCAGAAATGCAGGTAAAGCTACGACTATGAGGCGATCTCAAAAAGAGCCGATTCTTCGATTCCAGGTGTTGGGAATAGCGATTTTACTCTCAGGCTTAAGAGTCGATTCAAGACTATGAAATTAATTCCCGGACAGAAAACACGGTTATGAACGAAGCATTTTTTAATATGGAAAACATAGCTTATTGGGCGAGCTAGACTTGTTAGCTACATTTGTCTCATGCCTCAGGTGCAAAAAAGAGTCGTGTATCCAGTTCCATTTGCGAGAGTCGAGTGCTAAGGTATAGGAGTCGGTTCAGCACAGTGAGTTTGATTCGGCTCAAGTTACAAATGAAGCATTATTACGGAAAGGATATTGAGTGAGCTAGCTAGGCCAGTTGGGTACATTAGTCCCATGACCCTCCGTGCAAAAAGAATCGCTTCTCCAATTCCGTGCGTTCAAATAGTCTCCAATTGAAATAGAGTCGACTCTGCGGCTTAGGAGTCGATTTAGCCGAGTGAGTTTGATTTGGCTCAAGTTCGCGCACTGAAAACGTAATAAAAGTTCCTTTTAAAATGATGATGATGATTATTATTATTACTATTATTATTATTATTATTATTATTATTATTATTATTATCCGTTTATTACTAACCGTTATTATTATTGTAGTACTATGTCAACTCTATAGTATATATAACCCCAATTCCAAAAAAGTTAGGACACTGTGGGGTGGGGGGTCTTATTTCAGCTGGCTTGTTTATCTTACTATCCTAGCTAGCCTAACTATAATTTACAATTAAATACACCTCCCCCTATAAAAAAATAAATAAATAATAAACTGTCAAAATTCGCTGTTTTTCCAAGCGCTCGCCATGAAAGTAGTAGTTTTCTCATATGCAAAAACCCCAATCCTATTGGGTCAATCTCAAATGTCCTGCCTACTCCCTTATTTAGCGCACTACATTAGCCATTGTCGTATTGTACGCCTTAATCCCTATTTAGTGCACTAGATGTCCAATAGGAAGCCGTTTAAGATTGTAGGCGTTGCGATGACGCATGGGTGTGACGTCAGGCTTATGCTAGCCAATCACAATCGACGGCGGACGATTGAGGAAGTATTCTCGACGTTGTTTTGATTGTTTGTTTTTTGTCGCTGTAGAAAAGCGGACTCGCCGGGTCGTTTGTTTCCATCCGCCACTGACGATCTAACCCTCCGGTAGGATTACTTTCTCCATTTCTGACCTGAAATCAGTTTAGTCACTTTCTCCACTGTGCGAGCGGTTCATCTGAACAAATTCATAAACAGTCACCTAATTACTGTGAGCGTCGTTGTGTTCAGCTTTATGTTGTTCTTCTAATGTTCAATCACAGCAGCTCAAATAGTAGTTCCGGGTCACGAGGCAAATCACAGGTCTGTATTCATGCGCCTGGTATTGTTTCTATAGTAGGAGGTAATTCTGTATAAGCTAAGAGTAACAGTACATTGTCATAAGTGTTATTTAACAAAGGTAATAGATAGTAACAGTCAGTACATTTTCTGCCCCGGGAAAGTCTTCAGCACAGAAGACTTTGGTCTTTCCGGTTTGTCGGGATCGTGACAAGCTGCATTTATTATTTGTTTCTGTCTTTATTCATTTTCAGAACTATTTATAGCTGCTAGGACGTAAGTGATAACAGGAATGTTGCACAACATGTTTTCGACTTAAGTAAAAAAAAAAAGAAATATGTCGTTCGGTGATCAATTACAAATTGTAATTGTTAGCGAATTACTGCGGTATAGGTGGAGTAAAACACGTTGGAAAATAATCAACTTGGGGGGGCGTCAGGCCACATCGCACCGTCCTGCCGTTGATCGTTGTCCTGTAACTGCACACGGTGGTTGTTTTATTCCTTGCAGAAACAAATGATAATAAACTGAGTCAAATTTATCGTGTCCCCCCCCCCACAGACATGTCAGATGGGGATGATGTGCTGTCCAGCGACGGGGGTAATTTCAGCTCACTTTGCCCGAATGGCTCGGAATGGATTTGGTACGGACTCGGAGAGTGCACTCAGGACACCAGGGACATGAGCAGCGTGGTCCTGGGTCTGCTGTCTATCGCCTGCTTCATTGTGTCCTCTTTCCCGTAAGTCCAACCTGACTTTAACCTTCATCCACGCACTCAGTCCTGTTTGGATCACGATCTGTTAAAATACCTCCGCTTCATATTTCAGTTTACAGTGCTGTGAAAAAGTATTTGCCCCCATCCTGATATGGTTTTTTTTGTGTACATCTCGTACGAAATTGTTTCAGAAAATAAAACAAAAGTTTTTAAATGATCATTATTTATTGAAGCAAAATAGGTTATCCAATACCAGTTGGGCCTGTGTGAAAATGTATTTGCTCCCATAGTTACTAATTCCCAAAATCTATGAAACTACATTCATAATGGGGTTCAGTTGGACTAGACGCAACCAAATTTACTGATTACTGCAAAACCTGTTCAGTCACATCGACACTTAAACAGAACTTTTTCAACAGCATGAAGCTGGTTAAATTGTCTTACCTAGTAACACGTTATGTCAAAGTTGAAAGAAATTCCAGAAACGATGAGGAATAAGGTTCATCAGTGTGGGAAGGGTTACAAAGCTATTTAAAAGGCTCTGGGACTCCAAAAAACCACAGTGAGGGGCATTATGTCCAAATGGAAAAACTTGGCACAGTGCTAAACCTTCCCAGAAGTGGTCGATTTTCCAAAATTCCTCACAGAGCACAGCAACGAATCATCCAGCAAGTCACAGAAGAGCCAAGGACAACATCAAAGGACCTACAGGCCTCTCTTGGATCAGCAAAGGTCACTGTTCATGACTCCATGGCATCCATGGAAGAGTGGCAAGGTGACAACCACTGCTGACCCAGAAGAACATTTAAGCCTTGTCTGAATTTGACCAAAACACACCTTGATGATCCTAAAATCTTTTGGAAGAATGTTCTGTGGAGTGATGAGTCGAAAGTGGAACTGTTTGGAAGACAGGAGTCCCGTTACATCTGGCGTAAACCAAACGCAGAATTCCACAAAAAGAACATCATATATACGGTCAAGCATGGTGGTGGAAGTGTGATGGTGTGGGGATGCTTTGCTGCTTCAGGGCCTGGGCAACTTGCAATAATTGAGCAGAAACGTGAATTCTGTTCTCTACCAGAAAGTCCTAAAGCAGATTATATGGTAAATTGAAAGTCAAGCGCGACTGGATTATGCAGTAAGACAACGATCCAAATCATGGGAGTAAATCCTAGTCCTAGAAGTAAGTGAAAGACTGAGCTCCAGTTATTGGAAACATTTGGTTGCAGTTATTACTGCTAAAGGTGGCACAACCAGATTTTATATTTAAGGGAGCAATTAGTTGTTGTATAACTTTTTTGCTTCAATTGTTCCATTGTTTGTTTGTTGGTACAGTTACATAAGCGCCTTCATATATTCTGTTTAGGCTTTTATAATTGGAGCAAGTAATTTTTATTTATTTTTTCTGTTGCAAGAAATTAAACAAAATGACCGACGTGACTGCTTTCTAATGTTATTGTTTGTTTTTTAGGCAGTACTACAGCTCATGTAAGACGGGGAATATGGACAGCGCTTTATCCATTTGGTTCCTGTTGTTGTGGCTTGGAGGTGACTCGTGTAATCTTGCAGGCTCTTTTTTAGCTGACCAGCTTCCTCTTCAGGTAAGAGACCGATACATCCGGACGTCGGTACGCCTTTGGTTTGTTTTTTTTTTTTTTTTGTTTTTTTTTTTTTTTTGAGAATCTTGGGAAAACATTACGTGCAAACGTTGTTAGACGTTAACCAACGAGTACTTTGTTTCTGTTTGGTAGTGGCATGATTTGCTGACCTTCCTGAATTTATGTTCCTCCTCTTATCTGTCCTACAGAAATACACCGCAGTGTACTACGTCCTGGCCGACCTTTTAATGTTAAGCATGTATACCTACTATAAGACGAAGCACAAGCTGGCTGGAAGTGAGTCGCTGTTATTCGTAACATTTTTAAAGCATGTCTTTGGTTTAGTTAGCGCAGTTGCACAGAGACTTTAAGGAAGTCCATCGTAATTGTAGGAATCAGGTACAAGACATAAACACCGCTCTAAATATTATTATTATTATTATTATTATGATGATGATGATTATGTAGTATGAATCAGAATTTGGGCGAGGTCAGTCAATGCATGAGACCAATGCAGAATCAATTCCAGTCCAGTGACAACATCTACAAGCATTTCATTGATTAAATAAAAAGGCTTTTCGGATTGTGTCATGGTCTGGGAAAAGCTCCAGCATGGGGAAATTTTGACATCATCTCTTGTGTATAGTTCTGAAGACTACAAAGTTCCCTGAAATATGTTTTTCTCTTTTATGTATCGTTTTGTACCTGGTTGAAAACCGAGGTCTCCACTGATACTCAGTGTAGCACCGAGCGTATCTCCACGGCCCTTATGCAGCTTCCTCTTTAACACGTGGGCCAAAAAGAGTGAAAAGCCGTACCTATGCTGTAAGAATGTGTTGATGAGTGAAACTCTTTTTCTCTTGGTCGTGTAGATGGCAACAGAAGAGTGCTGTATGCAGTCGGAAGTGCTGTGTGAACTCGGGGTGTTTTCTTCTCTGCTGCAGTTCCCCGTCGCCCCTGTACACACACGTACCGCAGCGAGCTTCAGGGGCCGAACGCTGCTGGCTGTGGATCAGCCGGACGCCGAGTTAAATTTAATACAGGTGAACGAAGGCAGCTTTGCGTATTTGATTATCGTCATGTTTCAGTCTTTATTGAAAATTGTTGTCGGGTCTGATGTGAGCTTGATGTTTATCCGGCTAAGCAGTCCATATTCTATTGACTCGTTTTGTTCTTCAGCCTTTCAGCACTAGGGAGATTATCGGCTTCACGTTCGGATCGATCTCCTCGCTGCTTTATCTCAGCTCCAGGCTGCCACAGATTTACACAAATGTAAGTAGTGCTGTGCGCGCAGGAGTTGTTGTTTTAGCCCAACTTCCTCAAGCGTTAGTGTGTTCTGAGATGCTCTTCTGCTCACCATGGTTGTAAAGAGTGGTGATATGATTTGATACTTGTGTGAATGTGCAGGTGTTTCTACTAAAGTAAACTTAATAGGACAAAACACGATAGGTCATGTAAAAATGGCAAGTGTTCCTCATGATCTCACTACATGGTCTATCCTAGCATGCTCGGTTTGCCATGTTCATTGAGCGTCGGTAGTAAGAGGTTGTTTTTTAGGTACGTCACTTGACATACCTCACATTCAGCATGTTCTGAATGCCATCACTGGCATCTCTCACCTTCACCCTTTCTCATCTGCTCTCTCTTTTGAAAGTTTCGGAGGAAGTCGACAAAGGGCGTGTCGGTCTTTCTGTTCGCGCTGGTGATTCTGGGTAACGTCACGTACGGACTAAGTGTGCTGGTGAAGCTCCCTGGGCGAGGACAGAGTGAGACCAGCTACATCGTCCACCACCTGCCCTGGCTCATCGGAAGTCTGGGAACACTTCTACTCGACCTGGTGGTATCCTTCCAGTCGCAGAAAAATAGAGTGCTGAATATTTCCAGAATGTGTCCAAAGTCTGATTCCTGGTTCTGTTGTATTTGTGGTGGCTTGAATTCGTGAAAACAACACATTTTAGGAAAACCTTACTCATTCTCAATATCTTCTGTTTTTCTGATCAGCACTAGGGGCTGCATTGCTCTCTGACACATTTGTACCACTTTCACAGCCACCGGTTGTGTATTTGCTCTGTTTTTAAAGGGTTGTCAGGTATGTGTTACAAAAGTAGCAGCAAAAAGGAGACCAAAATTCAAAATATGCAGCTTAAAATCCTGTACACTTCAGTAAAAAGTCTAACAGCGTGACGACTACTACGGAAAAAATATACAGGATGTCCCAAAAGTCTCCATACTTAGGTACACCTGCACCATGTCGGTTGTGCCTTCGTCAGTGAATGTTCATGAACGTCCACTTCTTCGTTGGTCCTCAACAATTCCATTCATTTTGAATTTGTTGATAAGTTTGGAAGTTTTGAGAAAAGTGTAGACACAAATAGTTCAACATTACGAATGCTTCAAGTGGTTTCCTCAAATTCAACTGCAAATGCAACTTCTAATGAGTTCTTCAGTTTCAAAATTATTTAACCCCCTGTATAGAGTCCCTCACAACAGCACAAATATGCAAAACTTGTGTTGTCTCAAGCTAATCAAGGGCTTCATTAGATGCACCAGGTGTGCTTGAGATGGAAAAAATACCTGAACTGGCCAGGGGTGGAAATTATATGGAATACTTGAACTGGGCAGAAATGGAAGCTATCAATGGCTGCAACCAGATTTCTGAGGTTGTGAAAAACCCTCGAGTGACTGCTGAAGACCTGCAGCAAGACTTTGGGGAAGCAGGCACTGAGGTTTCAGTGAGCACAGTAATATGCATACTTAATGCAGAATTTTTCCATGCCAGAACTCCAAGACGTTCACCGCTATTGACCCAAACGCAGAAGAAAAGTCACTCCAAATCATATAAATAAGCCACAGAAGTTTGTGATTCTGTTCTATGGAGCACTGAAACTAAACTGGAGCTTTTCAGCACGATGGATCAGCAGTATGTCTGGAGCTTGTGGAGAAAGAACACTCTGTTCACAGTCACGCATGGTGGTGGCTCGGTGATGCTCTGGGGCTGCTGTGCATCCTCTGGCACTAGAAACCAGAGCATGTGGATGGCAAGATGGATTCACTGAAGTATCAGGAAATCCTAGGAGAAAACCTCATGCCCTCTGTGAGGAAGCTGAAGCTTGGGCATCATCAGACCTTCCAACAAGACAATGATCCCAAGCATACCTCAAATTCCACCAAGGCTTGGTTGCAGAAGAAGTCCTGGAAGATTCTACAGGACCATCAGAGTCACCTGACTTGAACCCAATAGAAAGTCTCTGGTGGGATTTGAAGAAGACGGTTGCAGCACGCAAACACAAGAATATTACTGAACTGCAGGCCATTGCTCATGAGGAATGGGATAGGATTCATCAGGAACGCTGCTGGAAGCTGGTGTCTGGCTATGCATCTTGGTTGCAGCAGATCAACAGTAAAAGGGTGCTCTAGTAAGTATAGTCATTTTAAGTTGCATTTTCAGTTGAATTTGTGGAAACCACTTGAAGTATTCATTGTGTTGAACTATTTCAGTTGCTTTTGTTTGATTTGTTCATTGCAAACAGTTGAAAGTCTGTAAGTTTGACACTAAATCTGATTTATTATCAGGGGTTGAATAATTTTGATTACAACTGTAGCTAACTGTGTGTTAACTGCCACTGTAAGGTGAAAAGATGTTGACCAGCAGGCCTCCTATCATAGATTCTCAGAGAGAAGCCAGGGGCTAGTTAACATCTGCCTGCGGTGCTTTTGGCCCTGCGGTCAAACTTTGGACACCCCTGTTTTAGGGCCACCAAACAGTCCTGCACAACATCATACATTCATACATCACACACTCATACTGTCATATAAAGTTGATATGTGCGTATCTCGCGCTCCTAACCCGCAGACAAAACCGAAAGTTTGAAAGCAGTTCACCTTAAAACCAGCAGCACTAAAATCCCCCAAGTGGTGCAGAGTGTTCTAGAAAGGCGTGACCTTTTTTTTAAAAATAATTTTTGATTTTATTTTTTTTTGCCTCACAGCTTAATTAAAATTTTTTCTGTCCTTCATTTTAAATAAATGGCCAACAAAAACTGTTTGGAGAAAATCACCAGTGTAGGTGGAAATGAGGTGGATGTTACTGATCTTACAGGAGACCTAAAAACCAATGACTACTTTATATTATATTCTTATATTCCAGATGTTATTCGTATAATTTACATATTACATACCGGATTAGATGTTTGTTTGTTTTTTCTGCTTTCGAGTACGTTGAGTTTGAACGTTGGTTATGCCCATTTTGAATTATTATTATTATTATTATTATTTTTTTTTACAGTTTTGTTTTCCTTGCCCTAATGCACGCACGCAAACTCTTTTTAATAAACTATTCATTTTTGATCATATGTGATGGAGTAGGGAAAACGCTTAAATTTTCTGTGGGCAGTGGTCACTTAGCGGTTAAGACATTGGACTACTGATTGCAAGGTTGTGAGTTCCATTCCAGCACTACCAACCTGCCACTGCTGGGGCCCTTCACCAAGGCCCTTAACCCTCGACTGCTCGGTGGTATGAATGAGAGAAATGGCAGTCGCTCTGGATCAGGGCATCTGCCAAATGCCGTAAATGTATATAAATGAAAATTATGAAAGATGGGGTTACTCCAGGACCAGGTAAAAAAAATAAAATAAAAATGAAACCAGGATTAGACAATGGTTTAATAAATACAATCGTGGTGATTTTAATAGTTTAAAGATTAATGCACCTGGATTACTAGATAATAGACCTTGATTTAGTCGAGGAGAAAGCTTCATCTTCGTTGCTGCAGTCCGGGTATAATCTATATAATTCTGTAATTACGCAGGATGGAATATGACTTCACTTAAAATATCGACTAAAACAAGCAATGACCTGGAAACTGTATTGATGTGAGTTATCTCTTTTTCATGTTTTTCTTGTTAAGAGCATTGAGCTTCATCCATTATTAAGCTACATTGTGTGTGTGTGAGTGTGTGTGAGTGTGAGAGAGAGAGAGAGGATATTTTTTAATAATACTGCTTGCTGTATAATTCTTTTCCTTAACTGCTCATCCTCAGATCTTGGTGCAGTTTACGATATACAATAAAGCTTCACAGATTAGTGGGGACACAGAGGAGACTGCTACTCTTCTGAATGCCTGAGTCTTCGTCCTCACGGTGTGCTCAGACCCCGAGACCTTCAGGATGCTCGACTCTTATTTCCCCACATCACGTCTGAGCACAAACGACTGTCAAAAGCACTTTTCTTTTCTTTGTATTCCATTTTTTTTTTTTTTGTCCCCATTTATTTAGTATAGCTAGTAGTTTTATATTCAATACTTTCCGGATGATGTTCCAAGCGCTGCAGTGTCTTCGTGAAGAGAAGACCCACAAGTCCCGTGGACACCGATGAAGTTTTCGAGATCACGGCTTGTTTACAGGGTTTTGTTTTTAGGATTAAACCGTCTGCATTTGCTGTGAATGGTTTTTAAATCGTGAATGCTAGGATGCTGGCTGTCTTTGGGGTTTTCTGGTCAGTTGTTATTTTAAATGCTGCACTAAAGATCTCACATTCTGGGAGTACTTTATTTTATTTGTTTGGTTAAAGGAATACTCTGCCCACGTGTTAAAAAGATAACCCTAATCCCTACCTTCCACAGACACTAATTTAAATCCCTGTACTGAGAAAAGAAAAGGAGACATGACAACTTGTAATGAACGTCTAAGGGCAGTTGTTGGGGCGTTGTCATGGCAATCTAATAACATATCTAATAACATATGAACGGGCGGCTGTGGCGCAGTTGGTAGAGTGGGTTGTCCACTAATCGTAGGGTAGGCGGTCTGATTCCGGGCCTGGGTGACTCCACATGCCGAAGTGTCCTTGGGCAAGACACTGAACCCCAAGTTGCTTCTGATGGCAAGCTAGCACCTTGCATGGCAGCTCTGCTACCATTGGTGTGTGAGTGAGTGTGTGTGTGTGTGTGTGTGAATGAGACTCAGTGTAAAGCGCTTTGGATAAAAGCGCTATACAAGTGCACATTTACATATCGACGGCACGGATCTTTAGAAAAGCGCGCGCAGATTGAGTTCGTTTTTTCAGTGTTGGAAAGTTGGATAAACACAAATCATTTTCACTGTAATGATCTCTCATTGCAGTCCCATCTCAGGACCATGACCTTTTAAGGATCTTTTAAGAGACGACTTCTTTTAGACTTCTGTAAGCTGTTGTTCACCAGGTTAGCTTTTCTCAATCCAGTGAAACAAAAATGTGTCAAATATTATCTGGACTAATTACACATACTATATATGTGGTGAACAGAGCTCATGTTAAAATAAATAAAGGTAGAACATTCCTTTAATCAAATTTATGTCATTGTAGTAGCTTCACTTTCATCAGGGTGACCTTACACGTATAGGAAAAAAAAAACTTCTCATTGTGTCCTTCACATAGGTGTAAATTCATCACCGGGGCCTCATGACTGGTGTACTATGAGTGTCACAACTGAAAAAGGCGCTCCTTTTTTGCGGAAGTCCTTTTTACTCTGCGTGATTCCTGTCACGGTTGCATGTTGTTCCTGGAAAAGGCACTCGTGTCGTTTCCCCTCATTAGCCGAGTCGCTGTCATTAGTCTCGTGTGAGTTAGGGGAACTGGGTTGGAATGTATGACCTTAAAAATGTCCCCCCCTGCCCTCTGTGAGAGCCCACCCAGGCAGGAAGAGGGTCAGAACAGTGTGTGTGTGTGTGTGTGTGTAGTGACAGTGAGGGAGTGTGAGCATGATTGTGTCGCTGTGATTGTGAAACTCCAGGATGGAGCGAGAAAGGCAGCAGGGCTCCACGAGACCGCAGGAAGTGTGCAAAGATAGTGATGGCTCATCCATCAGAAGCCTGAACTGGGGCTGTTTATAAATACTAAGCCACTGGGAATGTTCTAATGAGAGCCTCAATTCAGGCACTAAAGCCTTCACTTTCACTCCTTTAAACTAAATCCCTGCATTTTCACTGGTGCAAATGTGCTATTAGATGTTCTCCCGTTCTCTACATGTACACATGCTGACCAGAGTGAGATGGGTGCCAAGTTAAATACTTGAAATCCATTAAATCTTAAGGTAAAAAGAAGCCAAATTTATTCCTTAAAATTTTTTATAATACTGTTTGATATTGTTTATGACGAACAATATTTGTATCAATGTCTCATTGTTATACAGATCATATTAAACATCATTTCATTAAAAAAAAATAAAAATAAACCACTTGGTTTGGTGTGTGTGTGTGTGTGTGTGTGTGTGTGTTGTAGATGTGTACTGCATGTAGTGGTATGTGTTTGAGTGAACAGTTTTTAATTTGGGGAGAAAGCACTATTTGTTCAGTGCATGTCTGTGTGTGTGTGTGTGTGTGTGTGAGAGAGAGAGAGAGAGTGTGGTGTGTGTGTGTGTATTTGGTGAGTGTTGGATGTCAGAGGCTGGCCCTGTATCAGCATTACAAATGTACGGGGAGTCAAATCAAGAAGATATTGGAAGAGCCAACGCTGAGAACATCAGAGCTGGTGAGTGCTCCAAAAACCTGCGTTTATTTCTAAAGGGACGGTTTCTAGGATAAAGACGATTCTTCCATGATTTTCTTTTAAATGTTTGGTTCAGTCTTAATATGGATGTAAATAACAATTCTGCACAATGATATAAGCTTTAAGGCATGAGGACAGGATGTTATGTGTGGTCTTGGTGTCGGAATTTAAAAAGCCAACAGATGTTTTAGTGTTTTTGAGGAGCGGCGCCATATTATATGTCTATATATTGTAAAAAAAATAAATAAATAAAATAAAATTTAGTCTATAGTGTGTTTCAGAATATACATATTCACTTCTGAAACACACTATCATTTTTGAAATTTGCCTTAATATGTCTAATGAAAGTATTTTTAATATGCTAATGGTGCAATTATATATACACATTATTTATGAAAATCATATTGAACACACCCACACACTACATATATATATATATATATATATATATATATATATATGAAAGAGAGAGAGAGAGAGAGAGAGAGAGAGAGAGAGAGAGAGATAATGTAAATACAATCACACACACACACATATATATATATATATATATACATATGTGTGTGTGTGTGTGATTGCAATTACATTATATCTATTTATCTATATATATATATGTGTATATATATATGCATAGGCATATATAAATATAAATCACGAGTATGTGTGTGTTTGTGTGTGTTATATGTAAATATGATTGAGATATATAGATAGGCATATGTAAATATAAATCACGAGGTCACTGGGACAACTAAGAGTTCAAGGCTGAGCTGGGGAAGAGATATGTAAGAAGAACCAATTAGTGTGGGTTATCTGTCATGACACCTCATTTTTCTCCTGCACTGTCAGAGTCACGAATCGGGATAAAAGTGCTAACGGAGCTTTCAGTCTTTGAATAGCAACACGACGAACACTGAAATCTCTTTAGTTGACCATGGACTTTAGTCTCTTCCCACTCGCCACTGCAGCCTGCAAGGCCACTCTAATCTAAGAGTCTACTTCCTGTTACTATCCATAAACACAACATCATATGGTCCAAAGAATGTTGTAGAGCATTAAAAAAAACATATAGATGGTTTGATGGATGGATAGACCGTGTTGTGTGGTTGAACGGGGCAAAGAAAATGATCCAGTTGTTAGTTATTAGTGTGGCCTGATTACGTTACAGCCGAAATGTTTCGGGAAGTTCAGGACCATTAATCTCTTTTCACTCTGTCTTCGAACAAAACTCCTACTCCCAAAGGGTTTTGCAACACAAGACCACCCCTGCCCCTTCATCCAAGGAATAAGCAAGCTATACATGTTGCTATTTATGGTATTCATGAAAAATGAATGAACGCTCAAACTCTTTAACCCGCTCGCCTCTCGGAGGGAGTTCAACAGTCCCGCTCTTTCTCACCCTGTGTGAAGTGAGGCTGTGTGCGGCAACCAGGCAAAGGCCATGTTTTCCTTCTTTTGGATTTGTAAGGAAATGACCTGCAAGGCATATTGATGGACGGCAACAGAAATAACAAAAATCCTCCCTCCATCGGGATGGAGAAATGCTCATAATGGCTCTATCACAATCGCTCCCCCACATAGATACGAATAATTTAGTAAAGTAGCATCAAATTGGCACTCTGTCACGACAGTGTAGTGTCTATACAAAAGGCTCTACAGGATGGAATCTTTTTCACTGGGTCCAGTCAGGACCTTTGTGTGTATGTGTGTGTGTGTGTGTGGTGGGGGGGTTAGTTGAAGCTCCTAAAATCCTAAATCCTCAGGGTCAAATATTAACTGCAAGACAAACAGAACCGTAGCAAACAGTGAAACAGAGCAAACAGTCAGCAGAGCATCAGAGATGAACCGTCTGTCACTTTCTCCTCCCAGGGGACGCACAGATCGACCGACATAGACTGTGGATCAACACACACGCACACACACTCACACACTCACACACTCATACACATACAGCAGATAAGGCATTGGAAAACAGGAATGAAACTCTAAGGTCTTGTAGTTCTGCAATTTTACATGGACCCACCTGATCGTTGGATCTCTTCATTGGTTACTGACTGAAGATTTGAAGCCTGTAGAATGAAAGTGATATCATGGACGCAGTGAGAGAAACCGGTCCAGAGTTGGCTAACCAGTACGGCCTTATTTCTTATAGCCGAATCTAGAAACGTGCTCTGCACTTTCAGGTGGTTCTCGAAAGGTCTCCAGCTGGACATCCTTGTCCACGCCAAACCTGCAGAGACCACCAGGGACTTGCCTCCGTTTCATGAGCCGCCCTCTGAAACCGTCACTAGAGCAGCTGTTGAGACACACGGGACATGTCTCATCCCATTCTCACACTCCTTATCCCATGTCTCCACGCACTCTGACCTCCTTAGACGTCTATAGTCCGTGTTCGCATCAAAGCATCCACCAAATATAGATCCTCCAACTCCAGACACGATCTGGTCTACGTCAGAAAGTTCTACTCAGTGGAAAGAAATTAGATTGAGAGACTGAGCTGTGTGTAGAGTATAATGAATTCTTGACTATGTCTTGATCGGTGTTAGACGTGGACGTCTGTGCAGAGTACAGTTTGTGAAATCAGAAGTGGAGATGAGAGAGTGGATGGATCCTGAGATGGGCATGATGACCGGAGGCTACCTCTCTGGAGCAGATGCTTACGGCATGGCAGAACCGCAGTACTATGGTAAGGTTCTTCCTATTAAACCTCTTACGTATCTGTTTATACCGAGACATGTAACATTTTCATACCTTATTTTATACGTGTTTCATACGGATTTTTATATCTCCGGTGTTTGGTTCTAGCTTCCATGCCACTTTATATTTCGTTTCCTTTCATTGTCTGGATAACTCGTTTAGTGAAATGTTCTCTGTCCATTTCCTTCAAAGCAAAACCAGTGATCTACATAACTTATAATTACTAGGTCTGGATTCATTCGTTCTTCAGTAAACTCTTTATCCAGTCCATCACGCCCCACACACACACACACACACACACACACACACACACACACACACACACATTTTTGGCCATTGGAAAGAAACCAGATAATCCAGATTACATACAATACACATGGGCATGTAGAGAATATGCAAAGCTCCACACAGACCAGAGCTCAGGATCGAACCCGGGACCATGGATAGATGAGTGTATGATGAGGGTGGAGACAGAGGTTATCTTACATTACATTACATTACGTGAGCAACAGTGTTCACCAACATGGCTGTTTATAGCGAACTCCAATAGTTTACAAACAGATGCGAGCTCAGCCGTGTCATGCAAAAAAATCCCAGGCTGAACAGGACAGAAAACATCTGGGAGAAAAGAGACGTGGGAGGCTGAGTGATATGAATGAGATGCTGTGTCACAAATGGAATACATCATATATACACATCATATATTATTATTATTATTATTATTATTATTATTATTATTATTATTATTATTATTAATGACCTCAAACAAGAGTTTGAACAAGAAACCGTGTTCTATAATAAGAAGTCCACAGGCATAAGTAAAGCGTGTGCAAAACATGTCTTTGTACGTGTAGAAAGCTAAAACGTATTCAGTAGTCATCTGGAAATATTTGTAGACGTATCCGTCCAACATAATTGTGTGGGTGTGATCACACACAGACGGGACAAACCCTGGGAGAAAACGTGAGAAACTGAAGATGTTTTGACTGTATTGCTCCGGTGTTTGAAGGTTACACAGGAGCAATACAGTCTAGTATATACAATACGACTGACACCTGCTTTAAAAGAATATGGTTTTTAAACCGCACTAAAGAGATGCATATTGGAAGTATTTATTGACGGAATTCCCTTAGAATACTTTATACAAGTCAGTTTAGAGTGAAGCTTTGCCGTTCTTTTCTTATTCGAAGGAAGTGTCCAAATTCTTTCCTGCGATAATCACACATACGCTACAGATGCTGTAGATGAACGTAAAGGTCGACAGGACGCTGAAATATCCTGTTAAATCCGCAGCCAAACAGAGACGTCGTGTTGATAAACAGATTGATTTCTACCGCATCTATCCACATTTCCTGTCAATCTGCACGGTTCTTTCTGCACCATGTAAGTGTGAATCAGAGCGATCCTGTCTCGCTGCACAGATGTGTTTCAGAAGCAGTGCCAGCGGTAACACGTGTTTTCTCTGTGGAATGTGTGGAGAAATTTTACACGAATCCTGAGCCCGTTCTCATCAGGCGGACGTTTATTCGGTCTATTTCGAATTCGTTGTGATTATTAAAGGTCAGAACCAAAGCAAACTCATATCATAAACATCACAACGCTCTTCAGCTGCATCCTGTTTCCAGAGTCACTCAGTGGTTCACAAGGTCTTGCTCTGAGTCTTTTATTGTCCCGGTGGTCCGATTAAAGCCGTCAAATAATTCCTAAATGCGGATCACGTTCCAGGCGAGCATTTCGTTGCACTCTGTCGGCTAATTCATTTCGGAATTAATACTGACCTCCTTTTATACATCTCACTGCGCCGCATTTGAAATATACGGAGAACATCATCGCGTAATAATGACGTTTTTCGCATTTTCACAGACGTGCTGGTGGATCCGTTGGGATATTCATACCAGGACCTTGATCTACAGGCTTTTCCCTACAGCCAGCAGCACTACAATCCAGCAAACGTGCAAGTCTCTGTGTATGGACCCCCCAGCTCTCAACCGTGTAACCCTGCATACCCGTACAGCCCGCAGTGTCCGGAGCCTCCGTGTCCAGCAGACGTGGAGCTGCACGAGCAAGTGAGAGGCGGTATGGGTTCGACACCGGGCATGAAGAGACCCCGGCTGGGGCCTGGAGCTAGGGTCAAGGGTCAGGACGAACTATGCGTGGTGTGTGGGGACAAAGCTTCAGGATACCACTACAACGCCCTGACCTGTGAAGGCTGCAAAGGTGAGAAGCTGATTTGTAGTTTTGGGAGTTGAAAAAGAATGACAAATGAATGACTGATTATTGGTACGTTGTGTATTTGGCTGGGAATATATAGTTTTAATATATATGTTTACCATATGTTTCATATATTATTCTTTTCACAATATACTGTCACATGGTTATGGTATCACACCTGCAATGGAAATGTAGAACATAAATAACTATATATATAACTGTATATATAACTATATATCTCATACAATGACGTTTCTGCCAAATTTGCCACAGTTACAGTTAAATAAAGGAAACACTCTCACTGATGTGTTCTTTACAGGCTTCTTCAGACGCAGCGTCACCAAGAAGGCTGTGTATCGGTGCAAGAGTGGTGGCAGCTGCGAGATGGACATGTACATGCGTCGCAAGTGCCAAGACTGCCGACTGCGCAAGTGTCGAGCTGTCGGCATGCTAGCCGAGTGTGAGTGAGAGATTGTGTTCCTTTCTTCATGAACGGTCGATGACGTGAGGAATAAAACACGACAGTGTGTGCTGTTCTAGGAAAATAACAGCTCCCCAGAGCTGTATCTCCTTGCAGTTCTCGTCTGGTTCTGGTCACTGAAGCTAAGCAGGGTTGAGCCTGGCCAGTATCTGGATGGGAGACTTCCTGGGGAAATGTAACGTTGCTGTTGGAAGTGGTATTAGTGAGGCCGGCAGGTGGTGTTCACCGTGTGATCCGTGTAGGGTCTAATGCCCTAGTATACAGGAATGAAAGGGGCACTATACTGTAAAAACAGCACCGTCTTTCGGATGAGACGTTAAACTGATTCTCTGTGGTCATTAAAAATCTCAGGACACTTAAAAGAATAGTTTTTGTCACGGTCCCCTAATAATCCCCATCTCTGAATTGACTACACCACTCTCTCCTCTCCACTAATATCTGGTGTGGTTAGTGTTCTGATGCAATATGTCTGCTGTCACATCATCCAGGTGGATGCTACACACTAGTGGGGGTTGAGGAGACCTCCCCCAATACTACATAAAGCGCTTTGAGTGTCTACAAAAGCGCTATATAAATGTAACTGTAAAAACCCCCCCAAAAACCATCAGTGACGGGGTGTTGATGTGAACTTGACTTGTTCTTACCCCCTGACGTTGATTATTTTTCAATAATATATATTTAGAGCATCCTGTGTCAGATTGTATGCCTTCAAGACTGGATGTGAATGGACAGAATCGTCGGTCTAGTGGCATTTATTATTATTATGGAATATGTGGTGTTTATATGTTAGTGACTGTGCTGGATTTAAGCCCGGCTTCCTCTGAGATTAACGAACAAAATAAAATCAAAGCGATGTCATGCAGGAAGTGGGGAGGATACAGAGCCAAACGGACAAAAAAAATAAAAATCCTGAGAGTTACATTCCAGCTTCGACTCCCAGGAGAATGAATACTTCCTGTAGCTGTATGTCAGACATAAATGATTGATCTAGCATGCATACCAAATCGGCTCTCGACTTTAGCACACTAGGAAGGCAGATTAAAGACTACTTACATTATAATGTCACCTTTACTTGATTGCAGATATTAAGAACACTGGCCTAGGATCAGCTTCCAGCTTGCATACATATTTCACTCAGATGCCCATTTTATTCTCTACACCTATGTTTTATTTACACTAATTGGCCATTTTATGAAGTGAATCGATCATATAGGTGCTCCCTGTGGGTCTGCAATTACTGCCTGTAGCCTGACTTTTGCTATGTATGACTTGCTAGATCTCCTTTACCCCATCCATTACTGCGAAGGACCCCTGCTGACCAAATATGAACTGGATCGTGGATCATTCGCTGCACAGCCATGACACTCACATGATCGTGTGTGATGAAATTGTTCAGTGATGAAAGCTGGAAGACTATTAACACAAAATGTTAATGGAAATGTCAGTGATTTTATAATCACACCTGTACGATTGGTGTACCTGATAAAATGGTCAGTGCATGTATTATAAGATGGGCCGGGTTAAGTCAAGGGGTTAGTCCAGGATCACACTCCTCAGGTGGACCACTACACTGCCTTTAGTACGCTACTACAGATAATCAATACTCGCAATAATTTTGCTCCTTAAAGGGGATAGTAGGTGTGTTATATAGTTTGGTCGTTTTAGTAAGGTCCAAATGTTGGGAAAGAGGTTTGAGAATGGCGCTTTAATAACTTCAGTCATGTGATGAAGTTGCTTGAAGAAATGAAGTAAGGCTGTTTATATATAAGGCTAGTTATACATTTATAATGCTCCGTTGCTGTTTGTGCAGCTTTGGGCTGGTTGATAACTGGAGTGCCTCATATATTCACTCATATACAGTGGTGTGAAAAAGTGTTTGCCCCCTTCCTCATTTCCTGTTCCTTTGCATGTTTGTCACACTTAAGTGTTTCGGAACATCAAACCAATTTAAACAATAGTCAAGGACAACACAAGTAAACACAAAATGCAATTTGTAAATGAAGGTGTTTATTATTAAAGGTGAAAAAAAATCCAAACCATCATGGCCCTGTGTGAAAAAGTGATTGCCCCCTAAACCTAATAACTGGTTGGCGCCCACCCTTAGCAGCAACAACTGCAACCAAGCGTTTGCAATAACGTGCAATGAGGCTTTTACAGCGTCCTGGAGGAATTTTGGCCCACTCATCTTTGCAGAATTGTCCTAATTCAGTTACATTAGAGGGTTTTCGAGCATGAACGGCCTTTTTAAGGTCATACCACAACATCTCAATAGGATTCAGGTCAGGACTTTGGCTAGGCCACTCCAAAGTCTTCATTTTGTTTTTCTTCAGCCATTCAGTGGTGGACTTGCTGGTGTGTTTAGGATCATTGTCCTGCTGCAGAACCCAAGTTCGTTTCAGCTTGAGTACACGAACAGATGGTCGGACATTCTCCTTCAGGATCTCTTGGTAGACAGCAGAATTCATAATTCCTTTTATCACGGCAAGTCTTCCAGGTCCTGAAGCAGCAAAACAGCCCCAGACCATCACACTACCACCACCATATTTTACTGTTGGTATAATGTTCTTTTTATGAAATGCAGTGTTCCTTCTACGCCAGATATACTTGGACACACACCTTCCAAAGAGTTCCACTTTTGTCTCATCGGTCCACAGAATGTTGTCCCAAAAGTCTTGGGGATCATCAAGATGTGTTGTGGAGAAATTGAGACGAGCTTTGATGTTCTTTTTGCTCAGCAGTGGTTTTAGGCAAGTGAGGCCTGCAGTTCTTTGGACGTTGTTGTGGGGTCTTTTGTGACCTCTTGGATGAGTCGTCGCTGCGCTCTTGGGGTAATTTTGGGCGGCCGCGCCAGCCCACTCCTCGGGAAGGTTCACCACTGTTCCATGTCTTCGCCATTTGTGGATAATGGCTCTCACTGTGGTTCACTGGATTCCCAAAGCTTTGGAAATGGCTTTATAACCCTTTCCAGACTGATAGATCTCAATTACTTTCTTTCTCAATTGTTCCTGAATTTCTTTGGGTCTCGGCATGATGTGTAGCTTTTAAGGATCTTCTGGTGGACCTTACTGTGTCAAGCAGCTCCTATTTAAGTGATGCCTTGATTGTGAACAGGTGTGGCAATAATCAGGCCTGGGTGTGGCTAGAGAAATTGAACTCAGGTGTGGACAACCACAGTTATAGTATGTTTTAACAAGGGGGGCAATCACTTTTTCACACAGGGCCATGATGGTTTGGATTTTTTTTCACCTTTAATAATAAACACCTTCATTTACAAATTGCATTTTGTGTTTACTTGTGTTGTCCTTGACTATTGTTTAAATTGGTTTGATGTTCCGAAACACTTAAGTGTGACAAACATGCAAAGGAACAGGAAATGAGGAAGGGGGCAAACACTTTTTCACACCACTGTATATTCATGACCCTGAATGTTGGTACTTAATAAACAGGCCAGTAGCTGTATGTGTATATTTGGTAGAACAAGAAACAGAATGAGAACGTTGACTTGCACTATAAAGCTGCTCTTATCCAACAGGTCTGCTGACTGAGGTACAATGCCAGTCAAAGAGGTTAAGAAAGGGGGCCAAGCACCGAGGCGACTCACTTTTGGTGCTCACCGCTGAGGATGAGGAAAGCAATGAAAGCAGAAATGTGTCCTCTACCAGTAGACTAACTGCAGCAGCACGGGTATGAGTGAAATTTCTAAAAAAAAATCCCCAGGAGCTACTTTTCTAAAGGTCTTTAGAGGTGTTCAGACAATCAGTGGATTTATGGAATTGCTTAGACAATGTGGTTTTAACTAGCATCGTGGAATGCAATTTCAGTCCATCATTTTCTGACCCAGAAAAATGGACATGAAGATGCTTTTGTGACTCATCCCAGGGACTTCATCATTTCTATGAATCACAACGATTCACACCTGTGGCATAATGAGACTGACAAGATCCAGAGATGTGTATTGGTAATGAAGTCGTTACCACATTGGCTTCCTTTAAGCTTCCATCACACCAGGTTTCTTTAATGTATACATCGATAATTGACATCTCCGGACCCCATGATGTCACGCTTTTAAATCACGATAGCAGTTATTCACTGATGAAGCCCCTCAGATAAGTGGCAAAACATATTCAAGATTGAATAATAGTCTGGTTGCCTAGACTTCTCACTTCTACAAGAGCATAAATGTTCTTGTTATTTTAGAGATTTTATTGGTCATTGTTCAACTTGCCAGTATTTCAATTCTGAGTCGGTAAGCACGGTTGTCTTGTTTGGATTTCCGTGTGCTTAAGGTGCCATCGGGATTGTCCAGAGAGCAGAAATGTGTCCTGAACAGAATTGTGGAAGCGTATCGTCGGTACAGAGCTCAGGATGGCACTCATGTCCGGGTGTGTATGTCAGCATGGCTTTAGTGTGTATCCTTTCAATAAAGTCACCGATAAAGCCCAATAGCAGGATAGCATGTTAAGCATAGTTCCAACATCAGAGCCTTGTATAGGGGCAAAAATTCTGTTGAAGGTTTTTCACTAGCTAGCTTGGTATGGTGAATACCGACACCAATTCCAGAATATGGCCTAAACTTTCTTTTTCCATAACAAAACTTAGGAGATTGGAAGAACCGAAGGTAATTAGCACAAATAAACAAGCATCGGCAAAGGTACACATGCTAAACATATTGCAGATACTTGATAATAACCTACATATCAGGTTAAGTGGTTGTTAGTTTTATTTGCGTACTATGAACATTGGTATCGATTAGCTTTTGCTTTTGGAATTTCCCAAATTTCCCAAATTCTGCTTCCAGTTTGGTGTTTCCCTGTTCTAACACACTGCGGGCTCTGATTCAAGAGATGAAAATTGGTAGTCAAAATGCCACAATAGCATTATATTGGGGGAAAAAAACCTGTCCAGGAACTCATAATATTCCTGTCTCGTTTCAGGTGTCCCAAGGATCCTGTTTACAAGATGGGACTGATCGGTTGACCGACTTGACCCCTCTAGAGATAGAAAGACTTCTGCAGTTCTCAAAGAGCATACCTGGTTCGATACGTCCCTGTCCACAGAATCAGTACAAATCAGATGAGATCAGAACAGGATTGATTAGCTAATCTGTGTTTGGTGTTTGTTCGTTTGTTCAGGGTTTGAGCTCTTGGATAGTGCTGATCAGAGCATTCTTCTCTCCAGCTCGTCTGTGGAGGTCATGTTCCTGCTCTTGGCTCAACAGTTTACTGAGAATCCGTCCCTGTACACCTCATGTAAGGCTGCATTGATCGGTGTACTCTCTACTCAGGAGTCCAAACAAGCAAAACATTTATATCTAGTCACTAAGGCTGAATTTCTTTCTCATTAGCTCTGTATCCTGGCAATGTGAGTGACTCCAGTCACAGCTGGGTGAAAACCTCACAGTCTAAGACCAACAGTCATGAGATGCTATTAAACTCAGGTGAATGTTTGCTATTGTGAGATGTTTTAAAAATAATTATAATAATAATATTGTGTTATGCAGTATAATTTAATAGCAGGATTAATCACTTTTAAGTTATCCTTTGCACATATTTGATTGTTGACAATTTCTAATATTTATTTAGACAGGCCTTATAATTGATGAATAGATAGACGGGCTACCTGTTTACATACTATAATACTTGCTAGTAGGTAGGTAGGTAGGTAGGTAGATAGATAGATAGATAGATAGATAGAAGGATGGATGGGCCACGTGTTACATATAATGTTAATATAATGCTTATCCTAATGCTAGTTATCTTGCTAGCAACCGTGCATACTTGTTTACATTGTAAAATACTTGACACTTAACCTAACATTGACTAGCTTGATAGCAAACCATAAAATTTATTGAAGTCAAACAGCTGCTGCTGGAGTGATAACTGCTTATCTTGCAACAGTGCAGTGTTTGGCTTCTGTTGCCAAATAAGAACTAATTAGCTCTGTTACACATGCAACTCTATAATATTTAATCTTGTGATATTCCTGGCTGATGGTTCAAATAAAGCTGCATTATGGTCTCTAGATAGATTGAAAAGATTTAGATGAAAAAGAAGAAGAAGAAGATATACTTTATTGATCCGCAGCTAAGAAAATGTGGAGAATTATAGCTTGCTAGTACCTAATATTTACATCATAGAATAATATCTAGCTGCTTCTGGGATTTATTTAGACAACACCTAGCCAAACATTAACTAGCTTGTATAAAAAAACCAAAAAAGACGAATTACTCTCATGTAGTCAATGTATCAGAGGTAACATTAGCTAAGCTAACTACTTATCTGACAACTTATGACAACATAGTGCAGTGCTGTTTTTACTTAACTTAAAATGAGGTGAAAATTCACAACATTAAGTCTTGATTATTATTATTTTTGGAAACTACAATTTATTAAGCAGAACTCTTTAACACAATACGAGCCGAGGAGGCGGCAGAAACGATGATCTCCTCTTTCTGGTCTGTTTCTGTGGGCAGGGATGAGTGAGGAGCTCTTGGGGCCTGTGCTGAATTTCTTCCACAGTATGGCAGCCATCTCAGTGACGGATGCTGAATACGCTCTTCTCGTTGCTACTTCAGTGCTGTGCTCAGGTCTGCGGCCTTCACATAATTTCCAGCTGACACGAGCCTCCTTTCATTAGCTGCAGTACTAATATCTTTCAAAAATATCTTTTGATTCTGCTGTGTGTGCAACATTTTGTGCAATGAGAGCTTATAGTTCCGTTATTCTTATTACAGATACTTTGTCATTCTTTTTATCCCCTTAAAGCCTAAGAACTTTTAGTTAATGAATATCAAACCCAAGTGATTTATATGTTCCTTAAATAATAGCGTGGTTTTTTTTTTTTTTTACTTTTCCTTTGAAGCTGCTCACTTTTATACAATAATGAATATGTAATTTATTGTCCCTTGCATGACTTCTTCATGTACTGTGAAGACTACTGTGGACCACAACATCCGTTTTCCCCCCACTTTTGTGAAACAGAAAGGGACCAGTTGAACCAGTTGCATTATGACTGTGTAGTTCTCAAACACCGTCTCACATCCTAGTTTTCAGATTGCACTATATTGCGGTCCAAAATGAAACAGTTAGCAATGGTTCATATGTTAGTGACGGTGCATATTATATGCATATATGTATATATATATATATATATATATATATATATATATATATATATATATATATATATATACACACACACACACACACGCGCTTTCGTCATAACTGCCTGTTAAATCAAAGAACAGCGTCGTATTATTGTCTTGTAATACTATTTGTCCTCTTGTCTCTGTGTGTGAGGTAGACAGACCATATCTGTGTGCAGTGAGCTGTGTAGAGAACCTGCAGGAGTTTGTTCTGGAGCTGCTTTCCAAAGTGTGCAGGAACGGGCAGGGTATGACTCACGGGCCGTGCCGTTTCGCCAGGCTGCTTGGCCGGCTAACAGAGCTGAGGACGCTGCACCACAACCACCTCACACTCCGACCGCAGCAGATCTGGGACATGCAGCATTGAGACACACTGATCACGAAGACGGAGGACTACATGGTCAGTTCCTGTGTTTATAAACATTCTAAGCAGGCATGCTGGTCGAAGCATTGAAAGCGTGATGTTTGTTGGGATTTGGCACAAACAAAGTGCTGGATCAGAATTCTTCCTCTGATGTGTTCTGTGAAAATGGACGATTAGAAGAAACTGCAACTTGTTTTTGATGATACATTAGTCCAAGTCTGTGTGCTATACCCTTGTACAAACTTTTTTACTTGGATTTGCATTTATTTTTCACTATATTTGAGGCCTAATGGCCTGACTCAAAAATATACAAAGGTTTCTAAAGCAGTTGTGTGGTCTGTTAACATTACACTCACGTCTTTTGTCTTGAAAATTCATTTCGGTTTTCTGCTAAATAGTAGCGTATTTCATCAATGAAAAGAGCAACTAGACGATCTGTCCATCTCAAACTTGTGTCGCGTGGTCGGCGTTCTTTAAAAGAGCGGTCTATATTGTTAGAGCCCTGCGTTGCCTGTGAAGTGAATTGCAATCACAACGAAAACGTAAAGAAAAGTAAATTCTTTTTCCCGTATCTGACTGAACCCCGTCTGTTGAAACTACAGCTGTGTGATGAATTGCTTTTTTTTATTTATTTATTTTTAAAAACTAATTTTATTCATGGTTGGTCTGACCAAAAGCAAAAATGTTGTAGGTTTTAGATGGCACCCGGATCGCCGTATAGAAGGGAGTCAAACATCACAAACGCTACGCCGTACGTTCACCTAAACATACCACCTCTGTATGGAGAAGAGTCAGTGCCAGATAGAAATATAATCAATCACTGGGGGATAAACGTGACGCACTGAAAAGCAAAAACTTCAAATCAAAAAACAACTTGATAACACTTAGGTCTTTCTGAAAAGACCCCATTCCATCTCAAGTGGTCCAGTAATGGCAAAGTTTTCAAACTTTGTTGAATTTTTCATTTACTGCTTTTATCACAGGGCAACACCACCACAGCTCTGTTTATGATTTGTAAAACACCAAACTGGACACTGTAATTCCAAATTTGGATAAAACCTATTCACGCCTACCAACTGCATGCCTGTACCAACACGATAGATCAGGCTGGTTCTACAAATCTGGCCCTCGAGGTCTACTGTCCTGCAGAGTTTACCTCAAACTCAATTTTATTATTATTATTTTTTTTTTTTTACAGCAGAATGCTACTATAGAGGACTTACTTCTGTGAAAAGTTCAGGTTCGTACCTGGTCCCTCACCCGAGATATTCAACCTGAAAGTGGGGGAATTCCATCCATCCATCCATCTTCTATACCGCTTATCCTTTTCAGGGTCGCGGGGAACCTGGAGACTATCCCAGGGAACAATGGGCACAAGGCGGGGTACACCCTGGACAGGGTGCCAATCCATCGCAGGGCACAATCATACACTACGGACACTTTAGACACACCAATCAACCTACCATGCATGTCTTTAGGGAGGAAACCGGAGTACCCGGAGGAAACCCCCGCAGCACGGGGAGAACATACAAACTCCGCATACACATGACCCCGGCGGGAATCGAACCCCTGACCCTGGAGGCGTGAGGCGAACGTGCTAACCACTAAGCCACCGTGCGTCCAGTGGGGGAATTTTTAAAAAAAAAAAAAAAAGCACTCTCACCACCATAAAAAAAATTAAAGAGAAGTCTCAAATATGAAATTTTGTGCATGCACACTTTAATTACCCAGGTACCCCCTAAAATAGGACTGTCCTTGGATTGCATTTCAGTGTGGCACGACTCAACACGTCGATGAAAAAAAACACCACAAGAGCAATCCGGCACCAGTGAAGGCTCTTTGTTCTTCAGCGTGGTGCATTTTCTACATGCCAGTAACGTAAATCAGAACCGTTTGTGCATTCTACTTCACAGGTGTAATTGCATTTCGCTCTGGCGCGGAACCCTCCCATCCTCCGAGTGCCGTTTTTGTTCAAAGACAGTGCTGTTTTTCTGTAGGCGGAGTCACACCATCCTCCTACTTGGTCTAAATAGACAGAGATTTCAGAAGACGTTGGTGCGATTAGGAATGAAGAGATCAGGAAGTCAAGACAATATTCCTGGAAGACTTGAAATAAAACTGTGTGAGAATTAAGAGTTTCAATAGAACATTTATTTCCCCCACATGAGAAAATACTGTTTCAGACAGGATATTTGGCAAGTAGGTAAAATCTGCAGTTTATACAAGCGTAAAACATCTTATAAACAGGTACAAGCTCAACAACGTTCTATAATAAATACAGGCTCTGTGCTTCGTGGTGCAAAAAAAGGGATTTTTACTAACAGTTTGTGAAGTTTCCTTACAGCATGTACATTGTTTTTTTTTTTTAAAAAGCTTAACGTAACTGACTCAAGGTCACAAAGCCCATCTTCTTTTAAAACCCATTTCAATAGTTTACCTTAAATAAGCTTTGATTTGAAACTTCAACCAATATATAATTTAATTCTCTCTTCCTCTCGCTCGCGCTCTCTTTCTGTGTGTTCCATAAATAAATTACATTTCTGCGTATCAAAAAGTGATAATATTTAACCACAGACGACTGGCTGCAAATCAGACAAACTCGAAGTATATATTCTTCTGGCAACTGAATGACACGCACACAGTCGAGGACAAGCAGGATACACTTTTGCAGCAAGCCAGTGATCAAATGTTGTTTTCTGTCTTTTTTTTTTAAACAAATATGTACAGAAGAGATCTTGTTTCTTCATACATCCAGGTGACTGAATTCATCCACAAGATCCAAATTAAATTAGATATCATATGATACAAAAGTAGTTATATACACGAGTGTCTTAACAATATACAAGAAGTGGTTTGTAAAACGTTAAAAAGTAAAAAGCTATTGTAAGAAACATGGCAGTGATCCATTCATACGTTTGCGCACGCGCGCACGCACACACACACACACACACACACACACACACACACACACACTCGCCAGCTGATTCATTCACTCCTTTGTATTAAGCGAATCGTTGTCAGAGAACAGATACCGTTAGATGTCTATATCCAGCCTTCAGACGGTCCACACTCAAAACCACGGGATTTAAAGTGACACTAGTTTAAAAAAAAAATTTAAAAATAAAAAATAATAATAAAAAAAAAAAACCACACACAAAAAAAAAAAAAAAAAAAAAAAAAAAAACACCTCACAGTTACGTTCATTAAAAATCTTTTCTCCAACCCACCAGGACTTTAAGAGGAATAAGAAAAAACACAAAAAAACCAAAAACAAAATCAAAGCATGGCTGCAACTCCTTCTTGACACTGGAAAGAAATGCACGGAGCTTGCATTCAAGCAACTTCACCTCTCAGTATTACTCTACGAGACTAGTAGAGCGAGAGGATTGGGACGCAGCCGTCTGTGCGTATGCTGTTTGAGCGGTAGTGATGAGCTCAGGTAGTGATGCGTGCTAGGAATCCTCGCTACAGGTAGCTGGAAGCGATGAAGCCGTGGTCACTGCGCACTCGGCTCAGGTGGATCATGGCTCGGTCGTAGGCCACCTGTACGGATTTGCGGATGCTCGTCTTTCGGCCCTCCATCAGACGCAGTTTGTCCGCCGTGTCGTCTACGCCCAGTGGCAGCAGCTTCTCCCGGGGTAACCACTGCCTGCAACGGCATCAACACAGGCAGTGAGGTTTACTACGAATGCATCCAGACGTCATACACACCATTTATTTAATAACAGTGTATACTTTTTTTACGCAGTGTTATTTGTTGTGACACTTTACTGCTCCACTGACTGACAAGTAGCTGCTTTTTTTCCTCCCCTTCCTTTCTTCACACTTTTGGGATTATTTAAGTATAGATTTATTAATAAATATTCGACCAAAAATATTACACCTAATTAAAATCATCAAATCCTTGCACGTTTGTATGTAGGCCAGTCACAGAAACGACTTTTATTGGGCGATATATTGTCACAGAAATAACTACGATAAACGATATCGTCATTTTAAGACCATTTTATGCCACTGATATAATAGCATGATAATGTACGATACGTACCTAACCTAATGATCCGGACAGGACTGTCTACATGTAAATTTATGAATGTGTATGTAAACGAACACTATTATGCAGTTGGCCAGACAACGTTCGGATACATTTTCGGTGAAGAGCTACAGCACCATCTGCTGCAAAACTCGAAATGCCTTAAAAGTCAAACCAGTAGTAAAATTTATACGGGCTGGAAATATTACATTATTGTAGCATTCCATTAATAGGAGTGATGCACAGACGACTCTTATCTGGCAGACAATTCGAAAGCTAGGTCTGAAACTAAAAGGATATTTATGTAAGTTTATTACGGCTTAAAAACCAACATAACCCAGAGGCCCACTGCAAGATCACATCCCTCGGCCACTGACATCTAGTCACATGACATAACAGTTGATTACACCGTCATGTAAATCCTCCCTGTGCCTTTCTATATTGCACTCAGTGAAGTGTTATGCAGATTTCATCTACGCCGCAAATACCATGTGCGCTTGTTGTCAAAGAAGAGAACAAGGTAGAGTTTCTCTCCGGCCTCCTCCTGTCTCTGTTCTCCGAGCCGCAGCACATCTGCAGGCGGTACGGGGATGGGCACGCCATTATGCAACACACCCTCCTCTGGCATGTCCGGATCTATGATCTACGACAGGGAGCATAAAAAGAAGAAGAAGAAAAAAAAAAAAAAAACAATAATTAGCCATATGTTGTTAACAAAATATTGTGATATAAAATGTCATTATAATTCACCGCAAGAGACATTTACCAGATTTGACTGAAGACTGACGTATTCAGAAGGTTACCACTGTTTGCAAGCTTATTGTTGTATAGCAGAGTAGAGGACTGTTTTATTAATCGCACTCTCAAGGATTTCCGACCAATCCTGCCCACTACTGCAGTTATTTTCAGATATCCCAGCATGCAATATTTTCTGATGTACTTTGTTGATTCTGAAAAGAGTCTATCCTCAGGTCTCGATCATTATTCACGGCATACATTCAATTGGATACTATAGACTTAGAGCTAAAAACTTTAACGGGGGGTATCCTTTCCAACCACTCAGTACTGTTTGACTTTATGGTGTACAATTGTGGATGACGAGTGACTCAATCACACTATCCGGTTTCACCCAGATGATGATGGGTTTCCCTTTGGAGTCTCCGGGTTTCTTCTCAAGTGGTTTTTCCTTGCGAATGTCGCCTCTGGCTTGCTCATTAGGGATCTAAATCCATATCCGGGCTTCCGGTAAAGCTGCTTTGTAACGGTGTTTGCACTTTTTCAAAGTGCTAGATAAATAAATTCGAGTTGAATCGACGAAACTACTGTGACTCGGGCCAAGATAACGTGGTTACTGAAGATGAAGGAATAAACGATCGAATTAGTAAAAGCTTATTTACACCAGATGCAGTACATCTCGCATCCTCCTTGGCCAATATGCTCCTACGTTAATAAACATGAACTTATTTGTCTGACAATATTTGTTGGCATCAGAACAACAGCCGGCGGAATCCGCGTCTACAGTGGAGTAAATACGACTCAGATAACTGGAGAGCTGCAGAGAACCATCTCTCACCAGAGCAGGGTAGGACGGATATCCTCTGCACTTGGCCCACACGAGGTCCAGAGGCTCAGGTTCTGCATCGCTTTCTATAGACAGCATATCCACTGAGAAACAGAACACCACAGACACAATAAAGATGAACCTTGTGCCGTCAATACAAAAATACTTTTGAACTGAGATTTGCAAATGTAGCCTGATGTTCAAGGTTGATGTCAGTAGTGTGACATCATCTTACCTGGCCCAGTGTAGTCCGAATCTCCATTAACAGTCTCTAGGAACGGTACTTTGGACAGCGCTGGTTTTCCTCGACTTTTTTTTGGTGGCAACGTACTAAAAACATAAAGGTCATCTGTTACTGAGAGCTACAATTTAAAATGAGAACAATACAACACATCGGATGTTTGATTTTTTTTTCAAATTATTACGAATGAAATACCAATGTCCCTCGGCATTTATGTACACTGCCGCTCAAAAGTTTAGACACGCTCATTCATTTATAATTATCCCCCACATTTTATCATAATAATAATAATAATAATAATAATAATAATAATAATAATAATAAAGCCATCAAAACTCTGTAATAACAAATAGAACTATGGGAATTTTATTGTGATAAAATAAATAAATAATTAAATAATTTAACATTTTATCATCTTCAAAGTAGACGCCCTTTCTGCCTAGAATTTCCAGAAACGTATTCTTAGCATTTTCTCGACCGATTTCTTGAGGAATTTCCCCCAAAGATGCTTTTTAAGCAGTATTAACAGGAGTTCACACCGACGCCGGACTCTTATCGGCTGCTTTTCGGAACATTTCGCTCCGAGATATTTTTGTAAATAAAATGTTAGTTTTCTAATGAAAGAAATGAATCCACAAACTTTTGACCAGTAGTGTGTGTCTCATGACTTCATAGGCAGGTATTATTGCATCTTCTAATTTCTTACTTTGTAAAAATTTTTTGACAGCACTTAAATGATTTCTCCTTAAAGGATACGACGATATAAAGACTATAAAAGTCTAGAATGACTTTAGCGTAGTAGTCTCTTACATTTCCTTTTTGAGTATGGGCGAGGAGCTGCTGTCGGAGTCTGAACCACCATCTTTGTGCTTTTTGAATCCGTTTGTGAGAACTGTGAACACACACACACAAAGAACTTTAGAAATGAGTAAGGCCCAAAGAGATAAGCAACTGCCAAAACCACAGACCTTCTAAAACTATGACTAAAGCCTCTCACCATATAACTTACTGAAAGCCGCATGCAACTCAGGCCTACTTTCTTATATGGTCACAATCCAATAAGACAAATCATTAGAATCTACAATCACAGGTTCATATTAATGTGCTCGTACACGTTTTATTTATAAGACGTGTTAGCGATTCGATAGTAACAGCTCATTCACCGGGACTGTGCACACATGATCAAACAATAATAATCAGATCCTTTGGGTTTTTTTTTTTTTAAACGTCTTTTTTAATGTCTTATTTTTTATAAGGAGATATTTATCGAACATTTCGAGTCTCACATTTAACATTCGGAATGAGTCTCCAGTGTCAGCACTTTAGTTTTGGGACATGCAGGTATTGGGAAATAATCCACTTCAACATGTAACAGCAGCTAACGACAGGCTCCTTAAAGTCAACACCATATTATATATAATCAACTAAATACGGCTATGTTCCAAATAAACTTTCTTAGGGTTGCTGCATTTGTTCTAATGTTTGTTTTTAAGCTTTGAAAAGTAATTAGAAGAGAAACAACAACCACGTGATCCCTTAATCAGCGGTACAGTGAAAGAATCGTCAGCGTTAATGCCGCAAGTAATTTTACAATTACTCATCTCAGTACAAATTAGTCACTATAAAAGTTTGCAGTTATACCGGTTTCTATAGCGCGAGGTGGGGTCTTCTCCCGTCCCTCCTCAGGACTAGCGCTGCGGCTGCGAGCTCTCCGATTGGCCGGGGTGAGAATGGGTGGAACCGTTGCCTCTGTGGTTAGAGGGGTAGTAGTGGTAGTTGGAGGAGTGGGGTGCTGCGGCGTTCTACTCTCACCGTTCTGCAGCGGATTGTCTTTGTCGCGATGCAGCTTGGCACCGTTTTTCGCTTTTCTGAACAGGATGGAGGTGCGGCGACCCACTCCTCCTGAAACAGGACGTGTAGGAGATTCAGTGTTTGAGACGCCATTGAGCAGCTTCCCCTCGCTGGGCGACAACACGGGTGGGGTCTCTCGCACCCTTGAGTTTCGAGAGGCCACGTCGACCTCTGAATCTGCGTCTGGACTCTCAGTGCTTGGTTTGAGGGCTTCAGAAGGGGACGCGGTTTTAGGATCGGTCATTGGCCGGAGAGTGGGGGGATCCTGTGGGGTCTCTCCAGGAGGAGGGGATAAGGCCAGACAGGAGGGCTCCAAGGTGGGAGGGGGTGTGGATTTACAATCATCTAGAAATCAAAGGAGGAGTTAGAATGAGTTAGTGGGTGGATGTAAGATGATATCCAGTGCAATCATTAAGAAGCTTCCGTCCTCGCATAAACACTGAATACTGTTCAAAACGTATTAAAGTTCACCCCAAACTTAAATCTATAAACCTTTGTTTACACAGAATAATGAATCTCTAATACGTATTGGTTCGAAAAAATATCATGCGCAAAAAGAGGCAACGTTTTGATGTCTTTTTCCAGTTTAATGACACTTGACTAACACACATGCCTGGGTCTGGGCTGCTTCACAAAAGACATTATCGGGGTTTTAAACCCATCGATCTTTCATGTAACCTTTGTCTGAGGACGAAGACAAGTTGTTCTCAGCGTCCATTTCTTTGTCCTCATCATCTTCGTCATCATCCTGCTCGTCCTCTTTAGCGTCTCCGTTAGAGAGGTGGGAGTTACGGCGGTAGCGGACATTGTTGATCTCTTTGCGCAACAGCCGAATGCGACGTGTGCGGGCTCCGCTCGAGCGCATCGACGTCACCACGTCCAGCTTATCGAGCAGCTCCTTTAGCTGGTCCTCTACGGTCATGTGCAGCCGGTTCTCTGGGTCTAGCAGGGTGTCCACTGCACAATATACACAGTATATTGATGAGTACATGAGGGGAAAAAAAAAAAAACAACTCAACTGGCTTTCTTTGGCAAATCTGCAACCTAAGGCCTTTGTAACACAACTGAAGTCTGTAGGATTCCCTCATGGCATGATTTAATTCTATGCCTGAGATACAGAAACACTTAGATAGAATTTGGAAGATTTCCGCACTCAGACTTGAGCGCATTTCGGACGGGACTAGTTTCCTAAACGCAGCTTGAGTTACAATTCTTATCATACCGATTTGGACAGGACTAGCATCTCCGTGTTTACTACAGATGTGGGAGTGTGTGACACTGATATTACAGTGGCCAGTCTTAACGACTGACGTGATTTGGCTCTTCTTATTGAGGTCATTAGGTTATTTCTTCGCCGGGTACTGGTAGAAAAACATTTACAACCGTACTGAGTTGCATGCAGCAAGCAGAAAACGCACGGTAGAGCTTCTGCGGTAGTTCACGTTGGCCAAAATACACGAGTGAAAGCGTTGCGAAAAAAAAAAACATTACTGGCAATCACAGACATGCTCTGGAATTTTTTTTTACTTCAGAGGTTGTGTGAGAAAAACATAGATTTGGCAGATTCGGACGGGATTAAAAATAGCAAAGTACGTCTGTGAATTTCTCTAACGTCCTGCTGGAAAACTAGTCCTGTCCGGATAGCGCTATCGAAAACCTGTGAAAATAAGTAAGAGATTATTATGCAGTTTGTAGTTGTAGGTTATGTACTGAAACAATTTATTAGGAGTCTTTTTAGATTTTATTTCAAGCGTTTATGAAAGAGCTACTGTCAGTATCTGACAATGGAATAGGACGATTAAGCTCGAAATTAGTTAAAAGGTTAGCTTAATATTTCATTCGATTTCATTCTTAAGAGGTTTGAAGAGTTTGCTGCTGTTATCGGGGTAAGTGAACAAGATACCTTTGCATGTTTGGTGACATTAGTCAAATGGGTCTCTTCCTGATTGGTGGAAAGTACTAGAGGAGGTGGACAACTGCTACATGTTGCTAAAGTGCACTGATAGTTTGACTTTGCAGCGTAAACCAAGGCATGAATCAGGAATCACATTCAGCTACAGCAATAAGTCTTTTCAAACCTATTTGTATGAGGTATGTCAAGGACACCAGTAAAAATCCAGTAACAAAGTTAAAGCGCACCTCTATGGTTTTGAAACATGCATAACGTAGTTTAAAAAGTCTCATAGATTGCCAAAAATTACTTTGATGTGCTCATATGTGGGGTTAGTTTGTGTCATAATTCCAAATAAATCATTACGATCCATGAGTACTTTAAACGACTCGATCAACGATCCATTCTAAAAGGATTCATTCAAAACTCCTCCTCTCCTAGAGCATACTCTGCTCTGATTGGTCAGATGTCCCAGTCTTTTGAGATGGGTCTACCGCTGTCAGCGTGTCGAAAAGGAAACGCCCACTACCGTAACGAGTTTCAGGGCCATCTGTCAGCGAGCAGCCGATGAAGACCAAATTGTAAATTGATATACACAGATCTAACATGATAGATATGTTTTGTCCCCTGCCACTCACCGTCCTCCAGGGTGCAGCGGTAGTAGTCGTTTTTGTGCGGAGACTCTGGTAGGTGCATGCCCGTGTGAAGGTCCAGCCCCGTGTTGTGAGCCTGCCTCAGTGCGTGGCGCAGGATCGCACCCCCTAAATCACGTAGGCGTACCGCCGCTTTGTAAAACACAGTGTCCTTAGCGTTATAGAGCAGGCAGTTGGAGATCATAACGTTGAAGTCAGCCTCCAGGTCTGAAAGCGTGTGGTACTGGTGAGCTTCCAGCTTGGACCTCATGGTGGAGAAGTCCATGGGCTGAGAGACAAACTCCAGGTAATCTGGTACCTGAGATGCACAGAGAATGTATGCCTTAATACAAGTGAACCATACAGAAACGCTATTTCTTAAGCTTCTCTTATCTTCCTCCACTTAGATCATCAATCTTATTCTCAGAGGTTAGAACACTTGGCCTGTACCTCTTTAAGGTTGACCGGCTGTCCGAAGATATGTGCTACATCTTTCTCCTGCAGCTGGTCCAGAGTGGAGCGCTGCAGCATGAGAGCGGGAGTCAGCTGCATCTCCATCACAGCCTGGTGTACCTTCACCTGCACGACACCGAGCGAGAGTCGATTAAGTCTAATTATACGCTCTCTACACACAATGGACACCAAAAGCACTGTAAAATAACGCCAAAGTTGTGTGTGTGTGTTTGAAAGCATCCCTGGCACGGCAAGTACACCAGACACGGACTCTCTATAAACAAATGTGTGTGTGTAACTGTTAATATGGCGAGATGTTCATTTAGCATTTAGCATGGAAGGAGTCTCCAGTGATTGGACAATGCAATCTGCATTAAACGTAACAATGAAAGTATAACGTGTCGTTCTTTAATCAATTAAAATTGCAAATTGGTGGCAAACGGCTGTGGTAGAAGAGGAATAAATAATAATAAAAACACTTCAGAACGTGCAGTTATGGGAACGTCGTGTCAGGCAGCATCACACCTTTTCTTTTTTGGCAAAACCTGACAGTACCTGCTCCCTCTTTAGCTTCTCTCTCTTCCGGATGAGCTCCACCAGGAGCCGCGCTCTCTCCAGATCATGACGTAACTTCTGCCAGTATTTGAGCTCTTCTCGCACGGCGCTGACTTTCTCGTCTGGTTCGGTCTGTGCACGCACACACACACACACACACACACACACACACACACACACACACACACACACGGCACACACTATAAGATTGGCCAAAACATGGAGGAAGTCACTCTTCATAATCACAGAACGTGAGAACTTGTTCTTGGCAGGTTTTCTGAAGGTTATCCGACCAACACTCTGCTTTTCTTGTGTGTAGTTGGCTGAGAAAAGCCCATCGAGCCAAATAACTAATTCATACATGGACAACAAAAACGACCACGGTGGAGAAACACAAACATTGAAACACTATAGAAAAAACAAACAAAACAAAACACACACCTGATCCGCGCTCCTCTGGGCCTGCAGATGCGAGTGTAACCGCCGAATCAGAGGGACTCCGTTACGTGACTGGCGCTTCAGTAACCAATAATTGTGCAACCTCTGCATAAAATAATTCTTCTTTTGAATAATAATACCTTTAAAAACCTTGTTTAACCTGTGGAAAACAACAACACAAATACAGTCAACGTAAATAAATGTACGACTATTTACGAGATACTCTGAGAAAATTTTTAAAAGCGGTATCTTCTCTGCTGGCGGATTGTCAGGAAAACAGCAATGCATTTTTAAAAACCCCATAAAAAACGTGTTCAACGAGACACCTAAAGATAAACGCGGAAGTTGGTAATAGTTGGTTAATAAAATGGATTTTAATCATCCAGTCGGAAATTCTTCAGTGGAGTAATAATGGAGTCTAATTTATTAAAGTATATGTCTCTAGCCTTTAACACTCCGCCCATTTCTGGTACCTGGTACCCAAGAGGTTCAAAGTCTTGAAGACTTCAATGTCTGAAGAAGATACCGTCAATGGACTGAAAATGGTTTACACAATACAGTCTTTAAAAGCTATTAGAGGGTTTTTTTAATGTCGAGTAAACCAGGTAATCTCTCATGTTCGCTACAGAAAAAGGACCGTCATTGGCCATCTACCACATCACTCATGAACATAAGCAGGCCTTGGTCATGTTCACTGACAAAACAAAACTTCTCAAGTTCTGATTCTCAAGGCCATGAAAGTGGGATCGATACGTCCGATATCTCAAGATACATCTTGACCATCACGTCACCCATCTCTGTGTGCGAATACAGATCTACTCACCGGTGTGGGGGAATCTGCGGCACGGTGACCAGTGGCGTTGATGCTTTTTTGGATGCTACTTCTGGACTTTTCTTCCCCTTCTTCTTCTTCTTCTTCTTCTTGAGCTCCTTCTTATTGCTTTGTGAGGACTTTATCAGCTGAGGACTCTGCGCATAGGCACTCATTCCTCGACTCGCCCGACAGCCCAGGACCCTCCCTCCATTCTCTTCGTCATCAGACCCCTCCTTCTCAGGCGGCGAGTGTGCCTCGCAGAATGCCGTCTTCTTCACAGAAAACGTCGTACCGTTGGCTGTGGTCTCTCGTACCGGCTCGATTTTCATGAAGAGTCCAGCCCTCTGGGCACAAGTCACGTGGAACGCCGTGTAGCAGTTGGCTCTGTGGCATTGGATAGAGGCGCCACGGCCCTTCTGCATGCACAGGTAGCACGTCAGCCTCCAGCGAGCTGCCGGGATGTTGTTCACACCCTCGATGGGCTCGAGAAATACCGTGTTCGCAAAGCACACCTCGGGAATCCAGATGGCACACACTACGTGTGCCCAGCGGCCGTCACTCGTCTGCTTGAACGCGCCGCCTCTATTCGGGCACAGCGCACAGTCCACAGGCCGAGAGGGAGACTGAAGGCAACGGCGGCAAAGCCAAGGGCCCTCGGGAACGTATGGCACACCGTAGCACTCCTGGTGAACAGCCAGATTGCACACGTCGCAGAACAGGATCACGTTGCTGTTGAGGCACTCGTCATCCAGGCACACACAGCAGAAGGCGTCCTCATCCACGGCATTTTGAGGGATTCTCGACTCCAGGAACGACTCCTTCTCTAGCCGGTCCATCAGGAGTTCAAAGGTGTCTGCCGATACAGCGGTCTGGCTTTCAGATGACCGCTTCTCGTTCACCACCTCTAGCCAGGCCGCGTCCTCCTCGTCCATGTCGTACTCGGCCTCGGCCTCGAGCTCCTCCTGCGACTTCTCCATGTAACGATAATAGGCGGTGGGGAGAGGCGGAGCATCAACGGGCTCAAATGAATCCAGAACCCTGAACGTGGGCTCGGGTAAGGCTGAGCAGTTGTTACTGTGCTGCTGGGTTGAGTTATGCTGCGTGTCACGCTGTCTGTGCGTGTTCTGAGAGGAAGAAGATGCATTTTTGGAATCCTTCTTTCTGCCCTTCTGGCTTGCAGACCTGCGGCTTGGACTAGCCACAACTGTTGCAGATGTCTGCTCGCTGTTCTCTTTGTTGCTGTTGCATTCGGCCATGTCCTGCGCCATCATCTCGTCCTCCGTGATAATGGCCAACGGGTCAAATATGCTGATGCGGTGAAGCCGGCCATCCAGGTCCACCTCCACCATTTTCTGGGCCTGGGCGTAGGTCAGGGTCTCTCGCGCCGGGGAGACTTTGAGTCTGTAGGGGGAGGGCGAGCGGGGCTGTCCCCCCCCTCGAGCTCCACCACCCCGAGGTGTAGCAGCATCGCTTTTCCTGGCGCCAAAACCCCCGGGGAGGCCCCCTCTCCGGCGTGGCTTTCTCATGGACACCTTTACGCAGCCAGGCTGAGCCTGGAACTACACAGACACCTAGGAAACACATAAAACCAATAATATTATTGCAGTTCTCCTTCAAGGCAGACAAAGCCAATCATGGATGCATCAATCTCTTTTCTTTTCTTTCTTCTCCCTCCTCCAATTTTTGATATGACGCCAGTATCAACGCTGAGTCAAGAGCAGTACTACACCAGTGCATGATACTGATCCTTGCGAACACTGCACACAAGTTAGGTGAAACAGAACAGTTTGATCGCAGCATCCGATTGAACCCAGCATTTTGGGCCAGTATATCGCTTTAAACCTATACTTTTTTTTCCCTTCTCGTTTCGTACATCCCTAGTGCCATAGTTTCAGCGATTTAGACATGCAACTTCCGAACACTCAACGATAAAGCCTATATCTTGTCGATTTCCAGATTAAACACCGCTCCTAACCCTGTCTAGGGTGTACTCCGCGACCCTGAAAAGGATAAGCTGTAGAAGATGGATGGATGGCACCACTCCTAATGCTTCTTGGTCTGTTTTCTTTTCTTTCTTTTTTTTTTTTTTTTAAAAGTTCACTAACTTCTAAAATGTCCAAAACTGAGAATGACATGTAGGTATCGTGACGGGTTTAAATCAGACGAGCAGTGAGCTACTCTCAAAGGATCGATCAGTAACTAACCCCCCGTGCACGCGCAACGGGGCCGTGTTTGTTTACACTTATGAAGTCATGCGCCTTTAAATGCGACGCGCGCGCTGCTTCTTACCGGAAGTGGCGACAAGATCCAACACAGGTTTCAAAGCTATAGAACTTTTATTATTTTTTTTATTGGACACATCATTTACAGGTGATTCATTCCACACAGTACCTCAGTTAAACGACCCGAATAATGCGAAATGACTACTCACGACTGATCCCACGAAAAACATTCCCAACTTGGGACAGCTCAGCAACTGATGAATAAAGTAACTGTCTAATAATAATAATAATAATAATAATAATAATAATAATAATAATAAGGCTCTTGAGAAATAACAATTATTTTTTTATTAACATAAAACGTATTGAACGAGTTACCAAGCTGGTTATACGATCAAAAACAAAAAAGACAAACCTGACACTGTATAGAGGAAATAAGAACCTGCAACCATACCGTAACGTTACACACTGACAGCTGCGGCAGTAAGATCGATTGTTACATTGTTTATAAAAACGCCAAGTTCAAAGCAAATTAATTAAAGATTAATCAACGGGGCCGCGAGACAGTTCACAGAATGTTTGTATTTTTTTTGCCGTCTCTGGGGGGCGGGACTTTGGCGGTACGCTCAAGGCCTCCGTCGCGTCGCCTTTTAATCGGTTAACACGCCACAAATTTCGGCATACATGTCAAAGTAAAGTGGCCTGACACTCTCTCCATCGCCGCGAACCCGAACAACGACCCCGCCGATCGAGAAAAGTGCTGTACAAAGTTGTTGACCGAAATTTACCACTCAAGTCAGACCGCCGCGAAGAACTAGCAAGTTTCCCCAAAACGAAACAACCAATCAGTGTTCTCCGAACGCACCTCGAGTCCGCGTCTGACCAATCACAGTCGCGCTCAGTAGTCAAGCTAGGTTGTATCGCGCTCAGTCCTAGAACGAAATGTCAGCCATATTAACGGTCGAGCAGAACTTCAGGTAGAAGTCCATAGTAACAGGACTGTCACACCGACTGCACGATTGATTCGTCTCAGCAGCGCGACGCATTTGCGAGACCCTTGTCTAGAAATCGACGGCTTCTCTAAACCGTACACGGTGTCCGTGAGGCCGGACAAAGCGCTCAGAAGACGAACGAGTCCGGACCGAACTCCTCGGCGTGAACCCATTAATCCGGGGCTAATGTTTTGCTCGTTGCTCAGCTAACTGCTGACTCTTGACATTGACGAGCGCGCGACAGGAACCATGTTTTGTACACACACACACCCGCCGAGCCGAAACACACCGCAAACCAGCCAAATACGTGCAGAATTACCTCTCGCTTTTAAATCACAAACACCGAGAAGAATGATCGAGCGCGAGCCTCTTTCGCGCCCGCTAGCAGAGGGGTTTCTGAAAGAAGGTGGTGGTGGGGGGTGGAAGTAAAAAAAAAAAAGCCGGTAAAAAATAAAAATTTTCCACCGATAAAATCGTCCCCCTCCTCCTTCTCCTCTCTCCCCTTTTAAAATGTCCTCAGTCTTTCATAGTGTAGTCGTGGAAATACCTTCCCGGGCTCATAAATGCGAATATATCCCCCTTAGACGACCAGAACAGTTCATACCGAATCGGATCCCTGCCGTAGTTTCTCTGACAGAAAGGCTAATATGCTATGCTAGGCTAGGCTAGGCTAAGCTAAGCTGGCTATTTCCAGCCACATAATGTCCCGACGTTGGTCTCGCTAGCTGATAGAGAACGGAGAGAGCGGGGCTTTCAGTCAAGATAACAAGAACACGCCCCTTCACCGAGAGAAAGCACGCCGTTTACACCGTCCGCTCCGGCTCTTCATCGTGTAGGAGATTTATTCAACGTCTCTCTCTCTCACACACACACACACGCACACACACACACACTCACAAATAATCACTGTAGTTAACGTTCATCGAGCTGGGACTGTACGTCAAGGCTTGTACGAGTGGCCATGGTTTATGGAAAAGGTGCAGTGCCTGCAAGTTTCGGGTGCAGCGCCTGCAGGGTGCAGCTCAAGGCAACTATTCTCAACCGGCAGCTGCAATCAGCGCTGCAGCCAGTGTGAGAGCTCGTATTTTAAGGCACTTAAAGCGTCTCAGTACACTGCAGCATACACGTGTGTGGTTCTCGTGTAAGAGGATACTTAAAGAACGATGTGCAAGAAATCTGCCTCGTTATTTGAGGAGCGCGTGTCTAGAGCACTGCGAATGAAGCCTGTGTTTGATGACGGCTTGGGGGATAAATAATTAGAATCCTGTGTGACATATTTAGGGTACTATAGGGCACCATTATGTGAAAAAAGTTTGAATACCCATCCATCCTTGTATCGCTTACTCCTTTTCAGGGTCACGGGGAACCTGGAGCCTATCCCAGGGAGCATCGGGAACAAGGCGGGGTACACCCTGGACAGGGTGTCAGTCCATCACTGGGTACACTCACACACCCATTCATACACTACGGACACTTTAGACACGCCAATCAGCCTACCATGCATGTCTTTTGGACTGGGGGAGGAAACCGGAGTACCCGGAGGAAACCCCCGCAGCACGGGGAGAACATGCAAACTCCACACACACATGACCCAGGCGGGAATCGGATCCCGGATTCTGGAGGTGTGAGGCGCACGTGCTAACCACTAAGCCAAGTTTGAATACCCTTGAGACAAAATTAATTCATTTTAAGTCATCTATCCTGGTTATTTTTTTTTTTTTTTCACCTATCCTGGAAACATTGGACACAGGAGGATGAAATGTATATCGGATGGGACGCCGGTACATCTCCGGACATCATATGCGCAGATGTTCACACCTAAAGGGCGATATAGTGTAGACAGTCCACCTACCTGTATGTCTTCGGGAGGTGTGTGGAAACCGGAGAACCTGAAGGAAACCGACGCAGATACAGGGTGAACATGTTTAAGTCAGAACAGACAGTAAGCCATGCTCATGATCGAACCAGGAGCCCTGGAGTTGGAAGGTGGAGAGACTACCTGTTGTGCCACTGTGCTGTAAATCAATGTTATGTTTAGCGTGTTAGGTTTCTCACATGTTCCTTAATTATCACAAGCTGCAAAAATAATTAATCCATCCAACTTCTATACCGCTTACTCCTTTTCAGGGTCACGGGGAAACCTGGAGCCTATCCCAGGGAGCATTGGGCACAAGGCGGTGTACACCCTGGACAGGGTGCCGATCCATCGCAGGACAAAATTGCAAAAATAATCAAAATGTTTATTCGTCTATTCGTCTTCGGTAACCGCTTTATCCTGGTCATGATCAAGTTAAGATCTGGAGTCTATCCCAGGAAGATTGGACACAAGGCTGGCGTACACTGGGACCCGAGTCTGCATTCACACATTTAACGTGGCCAGTCCACTTACCAGCCTGCTTTTGGGAGATGGGAAGAACGTACACAACTCTGCACAGACAGTAACCCCGAGCTCAAGATCAAACCCTGGATCTGTGAGGAGGCAGCGCTACCTGCTGGGCCATTGTGACACCCTTAAGACAAAATGAAAAAGGCCAATAAGTGTTACATTTAGTCTGTTAGGTTTAGATCAGATGTTCCTTCATTGTCACAAGTAACAAAAAATAATCGACTAGTTAGCCATAAAATCATTAATTGTGACAAATCCGTTCGATCTTTACCCAGTTTCTGGCAGAGTTTAACAGATATGTCAAGAACTGATTGATGGAAACATAAATAAATAAATAAACTTTAGGTTTTCATTTTTGACTTATTGCCATCCTTTTCTGTGTAGATCAGTTTTAATATAGAGGTACATTTCCCACTTTCATTCGGACTCCACGGGGGATATAAACTTTTACAACCAACTGTTTATAGGGCTCACTGTATATACACTCACTGACCACTTTAACAGGAACTCTTGTACCCCTGCGCATTGGTGCAGTTATCCAGTCGGCCAATTACGTGGAAGCAGTGCAATCCATACAATCATGCAGATAAAGTTCAAGAGCTTCAGGTCATGTTCACGTCAAGTAACAGAATGGGGAAACTATTGTGACATCAGTGACCCTGGCCTCGAGTGTTTTTGAGGTTGTTTTTTTTTAAGGAGCTGCTGATCTCACGGGATTTTCTCACACAACAGTCTCTACAGTTTATACAACATGGTGTGAAAAACAAAAACAAAAAAATCCAGTAAGTGGCAGTTTTGCAGGCAGAACCACGTTATTGATGAAAGAGGCCAGAGGACAATGGTCAGATTGTTTCGAGTCGACAGGAAGGCAACGTCAACTCAAATAGCCACTCTTTACAACCACGGTGAGCAGAAAAGCATTTCAGAACGAAAAACACACTGAACCTGCGATACGACAACCACTGAACATTGTTCAGTGTGCTGGTAGCTCTGCATTAGTGCTTGCAAAGTTCAAATCCAGTCCAATAAAATTCACTTGGATAAAATGTCTGCCAAATGACAAACCGTAAAATATTGTATTTAACCCCTAGATTCTTGCATATTATTCATTTCCCAATAAAGGCTGGGATATTTTAGAGCTTAAATACCTATATCAATTAGAGCAACTAAAAGAAGTATAAAAAAAATAATTAAGCTACATTTATACACACTATTCAAGAATTAAAACAATATAATCATGTTCTCGGGACATAAATACATGTAGTCTTTTAATTAAGGATTTTATTTAAAAAAAAAAGTAATTAAAATACTACATCACTGATTGTCATAATGTTTACTGGGTTCAGTATTATAGTCAAATGCATCTTACAAAGCTATGCACCATAAGCAACATTCACAAATCATTTCATAACATACCGTGACAAATGACTATTACATATAGCTCAATACCTAGAACACCACAGAGGTGTGAGGGCTGGAGGTATGGGACCATTCTGAATATTCCTGCTGTGCTGAAAGTCATCAATTAAAAGTAAACTCCAATGTAACAGAAAAGCCTCCATCTCACACACCATGGTCCTTCCAAATGGTCAGACCATAGTCTGTCGGCATGTGCAATCAGTCATATTTCATTTCAATCAGCCTTTCATCTGGCCTATAGCTGGAGAGGAACCTGACCCACTCACCAGAGCTTTCAAAGGTAACTTCAGTTATTCATTTAAATCTCCTGGTTTACTCCCTCAGCTGTTTGTCAAGTTTAAGACGTTTCAAGGGTTTAAGTTCTCAAAGAGCAGTGTGTCACTAGAGTAACTGAGCTGGCTTTGATGCACAGTGCTGTGGTATATTTTACAATACACACTTATGGGCACTATTGCAATTTGAATTAGCTCTGCTCGATCGTACAAATAATATTTCGAGATAGTGAAAAACTGTACAGCGCTTGACATCTAGTATCTAGGTGGTTTTTTTTGTCTGTTTGTTTTTGTCCTGAGCACAAAAAGCCACAATGTTACAGGTCTGAATCAAAGAATCCAAATAATATCAAAAGAATAAACTCATTTTATATAGTTCCAAACCTAAAACAAAGGCTTCAAGGCAACGAATGAAAAGACAATCACTACTGTAACAGTAGTACATCCTTAAGCCCACTTATCAGGTACACAACAAAGATACATTCATTTCTGACTCATCATGGATTGTCACGACTTGTAATAGATTTATGTGTAAACATTTGTACATCCGGTTCCTTTGCACCAATCCTCTGCATAAAGGCGTGGCTGTGACATAGTGTAACATCATTGAGACATTGTCAGAGTGTTTCTCCTCTTCGAGTCTCTTCTTGGAAACGGAACAAAACTCTTCAGTTCTTTAAACGACAATCCTGTTCAGAAAACATCCAGCAGATAAGACCATTACAACCGACAGTATCCACTGAGCAACAACATGTGAGTGCTTTTAGATGATTAAAATAACCTTCTTTGTAAAAATCATATTTTGGTGAGAATTTGACCAACACTTTCACATGCAGATTTCTTTCAAAACGACACACAAAACCTCTACAGCTGATGTGCATGTTCAACCGGTTAAAACACATAAGAAGGATGTGATGCGACATTCCTGCTTCCTTTACTGCCCAAATCAGATAATCAGGTAATGTTTGTATTAGTGTGCTTGTACAGTCAATCATTACTATTTAATTTACTCTACTGATTTATTTGCGCACTTACTCTTCCACTCCTCTAGGGGCAGTGTGGCATTGTCATAACTGTCATCATATGGCTTAGGCTCTGGACAGTCGTCTGGATCCCTCAGGCCATCAAAGTAACTGTGAGCCAGTGCACCATCAGCAGTGACACGGGCATCAGTGTCTAAAACCAGCATCTTCTCCAGCAGGTCCACCGCTGACAGAAATATCAGTTTAGTATAGACGAACAAGGCAAAAGTATCCCATAGATCAGCGGTCCCCAACCCCCGGTCCGCGGACCGGTACCGGTCCGTGGGTCATTTGGTACCGGGCCGCACAGAAAGAATAAATAACTTACATTATTTCCGTTTTATTTATTATCTGGATCTGAAAAATGACCGGATTCTCTCCGTTACATCCTTCTTCGACTCACTCTTGACGCATGTCAAGACGCTTGTCTCGGTCACGTGATACGTTGAAACCTTACCATAGAGACCAGAGAGCGTTAGGGGGGAGAGAGGATGTTACGAGGACGCTGCTAATAAAGCTGCGATTTCACATTGGATTCACGTTTATTATTATATTTTAAAAATACCCCAGTTTTTATTCCGGTCCTATCATTTTATTTTGTTGTATTTATCCGCCACACCTTAAAGGCCGCTCCGTGAAAATATCGTCTGATATTAAACCGGTCCGTGGCGCAAAAAAGGTTGGGGACCGCTGCCATAGATCAAGAACAGGCATAAAAATCAATGGAGTAATGGACCATTCTCGTGTAAGATATTGTAGTTCACTCACTGACCTAGCACACCCCACCATCCCTGGACAAGCTCGAACACGCTGCATTCCAATACTGTTTTCATCCCAGACTAGTTCGCTCTGATTCAGGATTACAAGCTACGCCAAACAAGTGGCGCCTCGCAGCTCAAATTAATAAAGGTTGTAGTAGCAATATTTTTTCCCCCTTAATAACACACTTGGAATAAAGTCATACAGATGCAAGTCAAGAGCTTCAGTCAATTTCAACATCAAACATCAGAATGGGGAAACACCTTGTTGATGAGAGAGATCAAAGGAGCATCGCACTGGTGAGAGCTGACAGAGAAGCAAGCTATGCTATCTCAAATATATATATATATATATATATATATATATATATATATATATTTTGCAACTGTGGTGAGCAGAAAATCATGTCAGAGCACGTTAACACATCAAACACTGAGGTGCAGTAGCAGAAGACCATGTCAGGTTCCACTCGGGTCAACGAAGAACAGGAATCTGTAGCTACAATGTGCACAGATTCACCAAAACTGGACAGTTAAAGATAAAACACGACATGGTATTATGACTCTCAATTCATGTATTCATGTAGGACTCTCAAATCGCGATTCACCAAACCAGCTTCGGTAACGGATGTGTCCACTGTAGCCTCAGATTCCTATTTTTGGCTGACATGAGGTTTGGCATCTTGTTCCGAGATGCTTTTCTGCATGATTCTAAAGAGTGTCTTGTATGAGTCACTCTAGCCTTCCTGTCAGCTCAAACCGACCAGGCCATTCTCCTCTGACCTCGTATACCAACAAGTTTATTTCCACCTGCAGGGCTGTTGCTGACTGGATAGTTGTTGTTTTAGAGACTGTTCTACATGAAAATCCCAGGAGATGAGCAGTTTCTGAAATACTAAACCAGCCCATTTGGCACCAACAACCAAGTGAGATCATATTTCCCTCCATTCTGATGTTTCATGCGAGTATTAACTGAAGCTCTTGATCTGTATCTGCATGATTTTACGCAATGTACTGCTGCCATACCATTGAATGATTAGGCAATTGCATGAATGATCATGGGTACAGGTTAAAACAGGGGTAGAACTATTAAAGTTGCTGGTGGTGAAGTAATAAAACTATTTGTCACAATTATCGGCACCCCTGCATTTAATACTCTGTACAACCTTCCTTTGCAAGTACAACAGCACTGAGTCTGTATCTGCAAAAACGTGCTTTAAAGAAATTATGGGTGAGTGTGCTCTTTAAAATGGCAGAGGGAATTCCCCTAAAAGGAAGTAGTGGGCATTAGTTGATGACAGTATGTGAAAAACACTATCAGAATACAATACTAGGTTCTGAATAACTACAGCATGTAAATTCTAGTAGAATGTGGACTCAATAATGATAGTAGTTTAAATTAAATTGGCCTCTTGCTTTTTGGCTGCTTACCTTGTTCACTGGCCCGGGGAAACAGTGCAGAGAAATCTTTCCGAGGATAAAAGGGAAGCGATTTCACATAGTTCTTTGCCTGCACACACAATGCATGGTATTGCCAAAGAGATATTAAAATATCATATGCAGTAAGACCAATATATACAGGCAATGATCAATGACTTTAATAATTCAACTGTCACCTCATGAGGAAGGTACAACCAAGATATTACACTCAACATATATCTGTTCATTTTGTAATATGTCGTATAAGCAACAATTATTGCATGTGTGTTATGTACTAATATTACAACAACCATACCGTTAGCCCAAGTTCAGGTGTACCTTGAATGGGTCTGTAAACAAACTCTCTTACCTCCTGGCTTTCTAGTTTCTCGATGAATTCTGGGCCAGGCGTCCCTGTTAACTTCACAATTTGAACCAGCTGGTCCATGTCTGATTTTCAAAGATTAAAGATGATATATATATATATATATATACACACACACAGGCTATATTATATATTTATGGCTATATAAAAGGAATGCAGTTTCTCGAGGAAACATTTGTCCCATTCCAGGAGGCTCAAAAGCAAGACAGATGCCAGAAAACACTCTACAGTATTTCCTGAAATAAGCTGAAATTCTCACAAATGCTTGTTACCAGATGAAGAACGACTAACATTGACTGAAATGATTATTGAAGGATACAGTCTTTTCCTTTGAAGAGTGTCTTTCCGTTGAACATTTCTCCCATTATGCACCCAACTGACCAGATGTCCACTAAAGAGCAGGCAACAGTCACAATAAAGATAACTCCATTACTAATATAACACTACAATCAGATTCATATAATGGGATTAGATTCCATTTTGAAATTGGGATCAAACTCAAAATTACACCGTTAGTTGAGATTCTACAATAACAATCATATTGAGTCTAGGACTGAGTTTAATCAGTATACCAGCTCTAAAGGTGAAAATGAAAGAGTGTCATCTTGCCTGTCTGGTTGTAGTGCATCCAATTTAAAATAACCTCAGGCGCTCGGTACCATCTTGTCACAACATAACCTGTCATCTCTTGCTCTGCATGCCTTGCTAGGCCAAAGTCCAATATCTGTGGCCACAAATAAAAGAGACTGTTAAAACCTCCCTCAATCCCATTAACACGCTCAACTGGTCAAGTCCTCAATGAGCATCATTCAATCCAAAACCCTCCACACATTTCCACCACTACTTTCACAAAAATCTAGAGGTAACTGACCTTCAGCTCGCAGTCCTGATTCACTGCCAAGTTTCCTGGTTTCAGATCCTGAAAACAAAAAATACCAATCCAGATATTTGTTAGAATTGTTGTTCCTCTTAATGCTCTTTATCATTCAGCTCCTGGGCTCATAACAGCTGAAAAATAGTCAGTATTCTGTGATGTAAAGTGCAGACAGAACAGCGGAAACAATACCGTACTAAAGTGAAAAGCAGTTTAGAGCAGAATACTGGACAATACCTCAGTCTAACAACTTATTATTTATTCAACAAAAATAAAAATACTACAGACATTACATATGGAGATTTATCTGGATACGGTAAGGAATTGAGTCACTGTAAGCACAATATTGCAAGAAGCACAATAACACAAACTTGGCACCACTGGAAATGGCTTGAGCTTTATATGTTTTCCTAGATTTAATTCAAACATGGTCATTTAAATCTTTGGATTGATTCCACTGGATTCAAATGTATATATACGCTAAATTAAGTGGCTGAAGTGCCACCTTCCTAGTTAACTTTGTATAAAAGCTTCCGCACCTGCCACTCCCTTGTCTGTTCCCAACTATTCAACAACTCCTACCCAAGAGTCTTTAATGGCAAGCCTAGTTATATAGAAGAAATTCCAGCTCGAGTTCTCAGATTTCTACCCACTTTTTACAGTTCCGCAATCACTCTCAACATCAACCAGATGTGGACACTGTAGATAATCTGTGAACTGCGCATAAAATAATGCTCCAGTGCAATAATTTGCCGTTTCTGCTGTCAAGTGCTTTTGTTTTGTCACACCTGCATGGAGGTGGAAAAATACAGACAAGTCTCTGGAACACCCAGAGAGTCCAGTTCTCTGCACACCTGAGCTAGGTAAGCAGCAGCTGTGAAATCAGATTATCTGGCTCAGGTACATTAGGAGTGGGAATAAACTGGATTAGTTCTTGAAACTTGACTAAAACCCCAGTGAACAAATGAAAACACATCGTTCATCTCCAAAGTCCTGTTTTAATTAGAAAAAAGCCTAGTAGTCATTCATTTTATACAGCTGAATTTATTGTACAACTTGATCAGCAATGAAGTGTCCTAAGAAGTAGGTGAAGGAGAATAAAACCGCACTGACACAATTGGGCCGATGTGACGCAATACCGCAATACCGCAATACCGCATTCTAAAGCTCCAAGTATCCCGGAACTTCTACGTCAAGTTCTGTACAGTTCTAAACATGCAAAGACATGCCGATTGGGAAACCGCTTCCTGCATTACCTCGAATGTCATGCCGATTGTGAAGCAACATTGTTATGACTTGATTCCCCAAAATATTGAGTTCGGCTATGGGGATATTACTTACTTTCTGCATTTCTCTCAACAATCAATAGATAAAAAACCTCTAGTTCTGTTGCAGTGGTGAAGACCAGAGGTCATCCTCACATAGAACCTTAACTTACTAGTACAAGCTCTTTTAATTAGCATAAACAGTTTTTATTTACGAGTTTCTTCTTAAAACCTATTCACAGAAACCTTTACCAAGGAGTCCCTGAACTAAGTGAAAGGGATAATGGCATATTTCCATCCATCCATCCATCTTCTACCGCTTATTCCTTCTTCAGGGTCACGGGGGAACCTGGAGCCTATCCCAGGATGCATCGGGCACAAGGTGGGGTACACCCTGGGCAGGGTGCCAGTCCATCGCAGGGCACAATCACATACACACTCACACACCCATTCATACACTATGGACAATTTAGACACGCCAATCAACCTACCATGAATGTCTTTGGACTGGGAGAGGAAACCGGAGTACCCGGAGGAAACCCCCGCAGCACGGGGAGAACATGCAAACTCGGTACATACATGGCCCCGGCGGGATAATGGCATATTTTATCAATAAAACTCACAGCAATTGGCTGTTGCTATAGCAGACTGCACACTAGAAGTTGTGTGGGATACGGGACTGTTTTTTTTAGACCCAATCCTGTCTGCTCCACAGAAAGTTTGCGACCATTCTGCAGTTATTGTTTGCAACAGTATACGATTCTGGAATGACTGACTCACTCATTTTAACTGACCACCTGAAACCCCACCCCCTTCCCGTCACAATCTCAAAAGTAGTAATTTTTGACCGATGCTTGAAAGATGCACTGGATGCAACGTCCTCACTTTCTGTCAAGGTAAATAGAGAATGTTTCGAGTTCCAATTGAAATAAAATCTATCAGTGTGCTCATGTGCAAGTTCTCAAAAATGGGAAGTGGGCCTCAAGGGGAAAGATGTTATCTGCCTGGCATAGTTCAATGACCTTAGTCATGAAAGTGACTTGGCGATAAAGACCAATTCCTTATCGGACGCCGTTAACCTCAACATGGATTAGAATGAGACTAAAATGACACTGCATCATCAATTATGATAAAAGCCAGTTTAGAAAGATGAAAACAACTGGTCATTAGGATTGTAATTTCTTGTACATAGTTTCCCTTGATGGTTAAGGGGGGGGGGGGGGGGGGGGAGAAAAGAAAAAAAAAAAAAAAAAAAAAAAAAAAAAAAAAAAAAAGGGGTGAAATGGGGGGGGGGGAGAGGGGGGGGTTATTTTGGGGGCAAAACACTTACCCTGTGAATGATGCCAGCACTGTGAATGTACTGTGGAGAGATATTAAAAAAAACATGAGTGAGCCTCTAGCAATTAGTCATGCTCACTGCTACTTTCACTCGGGTTCCAAAACGGATTCTTTTAGAAGTTCAAATGATTTTTTTCTAGAATATTTCTGTTCCAGCTGTGCGAAATATGGTAACGAAAATATTTAACATAGAGACTTAATTTACAGAACACCGCTGTTGAATTCTCAAATCTTACTGGTCAGAAGTCGTCGATTAATTTCCTATAACAGAAGCTCGGACAGTAGCTCCGGCTTCAAGGCAAATTGCAGGTTTATATTAACAAACAGATTATCGTTTCTATAGGAACAGATAATGGATTTATAGACTAATAATACACAGATTAAAAACATTGTGTTATTTAAAAAGACAAAAAAAGCGCCCCATCATTATTTTCTGTACGGAAATGTTTATTTAAAATTTTTAGAAGGAGTCTCCAGTGTCAGTGCTTTATAAGAGAGGTAAAGCTAATCCTTCAAGTTTCCCAACAAGGGTCTTAAAGACAGGGTACGTTACATTTGATGGTACCGTGATGTGATGAAGTGAGTGTATGAGTGTTTATAACTGCTATAATAGTGATAGCACGTGCCTAACTAAGTGTCTTATCCCTTATTTAAATATGATGATGGGCTGAATTACTGAAGTATGTCAAAAACTCTCTCAAATACCCAACAGTATGACAAACTTAAAACTACAACAGTTAGACTCTAAGAATATACTCTAAGTGTTGGATGAGACAGACATGAGAGAACATCTTGCCCAATTTGTTCTCATGTAGCTTGATTTAATTTGCCAAAACAGGAGAAGAACAATAAAAAACAAGTAACTTGGTAACTGTAATTCTTCTTTCTAGAAGAGACTATTTTTTTTTTAGAATTTTTCTACCTTTAGTCCACAGAGCATCTGGTAGACCAGGAACTGGACACGGTCTTCTGAAAGCAGACCCCGCACCTTGGACAGATCTGTGTACATGTACGGCATCACCAGGTAGCTAAAATAGAATTCAACTCATTAGTTGTTTTCTTAAATCAGTGCAGCACAAACATTACAGCTTTCAGCTTTCCAATGGTCAGCATCACCACTTTACAGACCACTGGCTCCAACCAGTTACCATGTAAGGAATGAAACACGATAGTCTGTGCTGTTATAGGAAAACAATCAACAATGGGGATGGTGTGATGAAGAAGTTGATTGTTTTACAAAAGCATTTCCAGTAGTGCTTTATATCACAGTAATGTGCAGATCGTTTTATTTTTAAATCAAAAATCAACAAGTCACACTTTTTATCTGTATATAGTAACATAAAACGTACTGACTAGTACAAAGCACTGACACACATGGAAAACGTTAAATAAATATCTCCATACAAAAAACTTCACTATATCAATGATTATATGATCTTTATTAAATTATAGTTTTAATCTGTTCAGTATTACTTCTAGATTATGTGGATTGGCTGCCATACAAGTGTGTCTTGGCTGTTACTACAGAAACAATAACGTATTAGAACATGCGCATTCAAATAATAAATCTGTGAATTACTGTCAGAGCTGTTGCTATAAAAAAAAAAAAATCAACACCTACTCTATTAGAGAATTTAACAGCACTGAGGTATGAAGTATAATAACCGGAATACAATTCCCCAGATAAATTAGCTCACATCTGATTTACAAAGCTGATGGTTATAGACTGCTACGCTTATGATGAACTCTATCTATGAGACAACACATCATAAATAATTTCACTCACAAGTCCTGAAAGGATTCTAGTCGGGTGGCAGGGGTAAACACATCCAGCAGTCCAATCACCTGAATCATCCAGGAAATGATAAGAGGGAAATTCAGATAAAAAACAAAACAACCAATATCATGTTTTTGTTGTTTTCTGAGCTTATAACTCGCATATGTTTAGTTAAGTATTTAGTATATACACTTAGAGGACGCGCATCGAGCTTTTTTTTTTTTTTTTTTTTTTAACTTTTGGACAAATAAACAAATCACAGATAAGACACAAAACAATTTTTGTTTAATTTCTGAAAATTCTGGCTTCATAAAACTTACCTCAAACGAATTACATTTATTTATTTTAATTAATGGCACATTTCTTTTCAAATCAAGTAGAGGAAAAAAAAACGATGGAATCTCTCAATGTCATGGAATTTTTTTTTTTAAATCACTCATCCATCCATCTTCTACCGCTTACTCCTTTTTCAGGGTCACGGGGAAACCTGGAGCCTATCCCAGGGAGCATCGGGCACAAGGTGGGGTACTCCCTGGACAGGGTGCCACAATTACATACACACTCACACACCCATTCATACACTACGGACACTTTAGACACGCCAATCAGCCTACCATTCATGTGTTTGGACTGGGGGAGGAAACCGGAGTACCCGGAGGAAACCCCAGGTTTTTTCTTCGAGGCATGGACTTCACTAATGAAAAACAATATTCTCCATCAAGCTGCTTCCAACGGGCGGGATAGAGCCTTGTCATGGACCAATTTTATCAAATTTCCACCATAAATTTGAATCAGATTGAGATCTGGACAGTTTGCTGGCCTGGTCATTGAGTTGATCTGCCTTTCTTGAAGAAAACACTTTTTGCTCTGTGGCAAGATGGATTATCATCCTGAACAATGACTTCATCACCACCAAACCTATTTTCTATCGATGGAATTAGAAAAGTGTCCAAAATTCCAACGTACACCTGTGCACTGACTGGTCATGTCTCCCCTTGTAGTTCACCTGACATGCAACCTCATATCATAAATGAGTGAGGAAATTTGATTCTTTTATTCAGGAAGTCATTTTTACGTTTCATTAGAACGGCATCAGAGAAAAGTTCCAGCATCATCTCCTTGGCCAATGGAGATTTGTGATTCATCACTGAATATCACTTTCATCCAATCCTCCACACGCTTCTCTTTAGCCCACTGTAACCTTGTTTTCTTCTGTTTAGGTGTTAGTGCTGGTTGTCGTTTGGCTTTTCGATACGTAAACCACATTTCCTTCAGCCGATTTCTTACAGTTCCGTCACAAATATTGACTCCTGTTTCCGCACATTTGTTTTTCATTTGTTTTGTTGTGCATTTTCTATTTTCAAGGCATATTGCTTTGAGTTTTCTATCCTGACGCTTGCCATCTTCCTTGGTCCACCTGTATGTTTTCCTTTCATAACCTTCCCATTTTGTTTATACTTGCACCAAAGTTCATTTGGACGAACAAACCGACATCTTTTGCTACACTCCGTTTCAGATTTCCTTCTTGAAAGAGTTTTATAAAACTTTCCATTCCATTTCCAATCCCTTCAATTGAAAACACTCTTGTTGGGGCCATGTTTCCTTACAATTAGCCACGTCCAACAGCTTGTTAAAGTGTATAAGCACTCTATTTCAACTTGCATTTTTAGACGTGTGCTGGTATTTGTTTTAGAAATCTGAATTACAAGATGATTCCATAATGTTTTCCTCTACTCGATTTGGAAAAAAATATACCATTGATTAAAATCATTTCATCAAATTCGCTTGAGGTATGTTTTACCAAGCCCAGAATGTCCAGCTATTAAACAAAAATTGTTATGTGTCATATCTACGATTTGTTTATGTGTTACGAAGTAAAAAAAATCCGGCTGAACATCCTCTACGAGTGGTGATTCCATCATTTTTGACAGGGCTTGTCCCATAGGGAACTGGCACAGCTGATAATGAAACAACGATATGATTACTGAAGTGTGTCAAAACTATGGCATCTTACTATAGCTGCTTTCTTCCTGTAGCCCTGACAGGACCTGTCTTAGCACATTCTTAGACCATTACAGATTTATAGTCAGGTGGGGATCTGCCTGAACACAAGCAATCTGAAGGCAATGAGTTGAACACATTGCTCTGGTTTAATCTGGCTCCTTTAAATGCTTGACTAGCAAGCAAGCACCATTTGGAATTAAACAGTGAATTTCAATGGGGAAAAACGTGGATTTTTTATTTCAAACAAAAATGGCAATCTTGTACATTTTCAGTTAATTATTCGCCCAAATAAGATGATTTCAGCCAGAAAAGGAAGACAGTAAAAGAGATTTGGATCTGTGCATCCAGACCTTGCATCATAACGTTATTAATGAAGAGATTTAGAGGGAATTGTTAACCATTAGCAGTAACCATATATTAGTAACATGAGGGCCAAATTATTATTTTTTTTTATTTGAAGGAATAAAATAACTCTGTGCCTCACCAATGTTGGCGTATAATAATATAAACATTGCACTGGTGATAGCATCCTGTGTTGCTCCTATAGCATGTCGCTAACATACTGGCAACTGCAGAAAAATGATAACGACACGCTTATAACAACGTACATTTATAACACTCTAGTTCACACAAGTGCCACAATGGGGTTTTTTTTCAGTACAAGTTATTGTTTGTCAAGTACTATTATTATTAAATGAAATAATAATTACACCATTACCAGTGGTTGGCATTAAGCTACTCTATGAGATAATACAAATCTACAAAAGAACACAAAATATATCAGTGTTACCTCAATAGTGTTTTTTAATTTGATTTTATTTTCAGTTCTAGATCACTGGGTGCACCTGGACTTCGAATATAAGCATGTCTCCCAAACATTTTGAAGAGAAATTATTATGAACAGACACTCGGCAACACAGTGCAAGTGCAGTGACGTTATCAACCGTCGAATGTTAAAGCAACAACCTTGTTAAAGCCTATGGCCAATGAAAGCAAGGCACAAAAAAAACATGGGAAAGAATAGAAGACTCACATTTTCATGCTTCATGTGTTTGAGCAGCCTGAGCTCTCGGTAGGCCCTCTTTGCAAAGATCTCCGACTGGAAGGGCCTGTGAAGTTTCTTGATGGCGACTTTCTCCTGGGTTTTCTCATTGATAGTTGAGCTGTGACAGAGACAGGATGAGGTGTGAGGTGAAATTGTGGTGCAAAAAAAGAAACCACCGAATGACAATAGTTGTGCACTCATCTGTGCACCGCATAGTCTGTATTACAGTACTACAATTTTACTCGAATTACATTAGCTGGCCATAACATTTTGCGCAATGTTCTACTGATGGTGTATAGAGCTGTAAATGATTTAGCTCTGACTCGTCTAATGAAATGGTATAATCCAGTTCGAGCACTTTGTTCAGTTGAGGAAGGTTTACTATTAATTCCTAGGATAGATCACAATGGTACCCTGTCCAGGGTGTACCCCGCCTTGTGCCCGATGCTTCATGGGATAGACTCCAGGTTCCCCGCGACCCTGAAGAAGGAATAAGCGGTTGAAGATGGATGGATGGATGGATGGATGGATCCATCACAGCTCGGCCAGTGGTAGATGTTTTTCTATACCCCCCCTAAACCCTGAAATATTAGAAGCGCAATATCTGCATGTTTTCAAAACCAGATTAAAGACTTACCCATTCCAACTGGCTTATTCATAGTTCCTGTCATTAAACATCATTTGTGACTGTGATAGCTCTAACGAGTCTTTTAGTTAATACACTGTTTTACTAATGATAGATGGTTTGATTAATGCCGATACTTATTCATTCAATATTTTCACTGTGACGCTTCTCAAGGTTTACTTTTTTTAAAATGTTTATTTCTAAGTTCTTTTCTTCCTTATATTTACATATAGACATATATACACGATATATTGTTCATGATGGTGGATTGTTTCATTCATTGTCTAATTTTGAAAGTTTTACGTAAAGCACTATAGATGTAAAGTATATAGATAGATATGTATATATAATCTAAAGTATACCTGTAGCGTATTGCCTTAAGCCTTAGCTGAAGCTTCTCAGTGGGTGTTTTGACAGCTCGGTGGAACATCAGGGTGAAAGTATTGTTAATGTAAACCACTGCATCATGCAAATGTCATCCTGCAGCTCTGTGGCTGTTTGGGAGTGTAGGCGGTTGTAGTTTGACTTATGTAAATGAAGCTTAACTAGAAGATTCGAGTCAAATTTAATCCACGAGTTTATAAAAACTTCGTAATGCTCTTTTCGCATATATATCATACGTGAATACTCGATACACAACTGAGATCATACTTGTAATGGATGTGGCTCTCTTTTAATCAGTAAATGCACAAGACAGAGTGTATATCATCGTCTGACTCGACCGTAAGAGACTTTTTTTTTTCTTCTGGTGGCTCTATGAACAACATCAGGGGTTTCAAACCCCTTTTCCTTTCAGAGTGTTTACTGTCTTGGTGGTTTTGATAGAACTTAACAGGAAGTGTCGCTGCGGCAGTATTTTGGAACATTTCATTTGTAAACATGCTTTAGGAGATTATTAATGGTACACATGAAAGTGCATGCTCAAAACATTTGCATTAGTTGTGTTTCATTGCCACTGAACAGCATGATTCATAATCCACTGTTACATAACCGTGTTGGTTCACAACATTTCAGCTCGTCCGTTTTTATCTAAAGATAACGAGTGCTTTCAAAGTGCTAGCAGATCAGTGGAACAGACAAAAGACAAGCAAAGGACAGGCACAAGATAAACAAAAGATGTGTAAAAGATGTTCAAATGACAGGCAAAAGACATGCAAAATACAGGCAAAAGACAGGCAAAGAACAAGCAAGGAACAAGCAAAATAGAAAAAAACAAGCAAAGGACAGACAAGTGTTGGGCAATAGCCACGCAGAAGATGGGCAAAAGCCAGGCTAAAGGCAGTCTATAAGCAGGTTAAAGTCAGGTTAAAGGTTGTCTAAAGGCAGGTTAATAGCAGGTTAAATGTAGTCTAAAGGTAGTCTAAAGCAGGGGTCCCCAACCACCGGTCCGCGGGTCATTTGGTACCGGGCCGCACAAAAAGAATAAATAACTTGCATTATTTCCGTTTTATTTATTATCGGAGTCTGAATGATGTTTTATTTTGAAACATGACCGGATTCTCTCCGTTACATCCGTCTACGACTCGCTCTTGACGCAAGTCAAGACGCTTGTCTCGGTCACGTGATATGTTACTTGGTCACGTGATACGTTAAGGGGTAGAGCGGAAGTTACTCATGTTATGTTGTTGGCGTGATGTTACCGGGAAATTTTTAAAATACCCCAGTTTTTATGCCGGTCGTATCATTTTATTTTGTTGTATTTATCCGCCACACCTTAAAGGCTGGTCCGTGAAAATATTGTCTGATATTAAACTGGTCCATGGCGGAAATAAGGTTGGGGACCACTGGTCTAAAGGCAGGCTAAAGGCAGTCTATAGGCAGGATAAAGGTAGTCTAAAGGTAGTCTAAAGGCAGGCTAATAGCAGCTTAAAGGCAGTCTAAATGTCGTCTAAAGGCAGGCTAAAGGTAGTCTAAAGGCAGTCTATAGGCAGGATAATAGTAGTCTAAAGGCAGGCTAATAGCAGCTTAAAGGTAGTCTAAAGGTAGTCTAAAGGCAGTCTAAAGGCAGGCTAAAGGCAGGCTAAAGGCAGGCTAAAGGCAGGTTATAGGTAGTCTAAAGGCAGGTTAAAGGCAGGCTAAAGGCAGGTTAAAGGTAGTCTATATGCAGGCTAAAGGCAGGTGAAAGGTAGTCTATATGCAGGCTAAAGGCAGGTTAAAGGTAGTCTATATGCAGGCTAAAGGCAGGTTAAAGGTGGTCTAAATGCAGGTTCAAGGCAGTCTAAAGGCAGGTTATAGGTAGTCTAAAGGCAGGTTCAAGGCAGTCTAAAGGCAGGTTAAAGGTAGTCTAAAGGCAGGTTCAAGGCAGTCTAAAGGCAGGTTATAGGTAGTCTAAAGGCAGGTTAAATGCAGGCTAAAGGCAGGTTAAAGGTAGTCTAAAGGCAGGTTCAAGGCAGTCTAAAGGCAGGTTATAGGTAGTCTAAAGGCAGGTTAAAAGCAGGCTAAAGGCAGGTTAAAGATGTCTAAAGGCAGGTTAAAGGCAGGCTAAAGGCAAGTTAAAGGCAGGCTAAAGGCAGGTTATAGGTAGTCTAAAGGCAGGTTAAAGGCAGGCTAAAGGCAGGTTAAAGGTAGTCTATATGCAGGCTAAAGGCAGGTTAAAGGTAGTCTATATGCAGGCTAAAGGCAGGTTAAAGGTAGTCTAAAGGCAGGTTCAAGGCAGTCTAAAGGCAGGTTATAGGTAGTCTAAAGGCAGGTTAAATGCAGGCTAAAGGCAGGTTAAAGATGTCTAAAGGCAGGTTAAAGGCAGGCTAAAGGCAGGTTATAGGTAGTCTAAAGGCAGGTTAAATGCAGGCTAAAGGCAGGTTAAAGGTAGTCTAAAGGCAGGTTCAAAGCTAAGGCAGGTTAGGGGGGTTTGGTTTTGTGAAAGGAAGGTTAAAGGAAAGAAAAGGGGGGGTAAAGGGAGGGTGGTGTTTTAGAGAGAAAAAGGCGTTGGTTGCGAATAAAAAAGGGAGAGAGAAATGTTTACAGTAGAGAATAAAGGCCTAAACTGCTAAGCATAACACAACCCCTGGAGGAATTCTCCCGACAACTGCTTATGGCATTGTTCCGACAGCATTAGGAAATGCTACACAGGCACCGCTGATAGAATGGATCATCTCCGCTCGGCACGCAAATACACACCATCCATATATCCGCCTTCACTCACCACACTGTGCCGTAGGCTCCGGTCCCGATCTGCTTTAATCGCGTGTATTTGACCGGAACTTCCCACACAGTGCCGTTAATCTCCTCCCGGTTAAACTGCTGCTGCGGCTCCTCCATCCCCGCGGACGACAGGACGGGCAGATCGCTTCTCTTCCTCTCTCTCGCTCGGCGCGCGGTGGCTGCAGTTCGCATCCGCGCAGGAACCGGAGTCGCGTGACTGTCACTGAGCTCGACCCTGGAATCGGTCACACACCGTGCATGCTCGCTTTACCTCTGAAAGCCATGGTGTAGTCTACTTTCAGTCTGTCTCGTAGGCGAAGGAAACGCCTAATGTACCGATCAGAGGCGGCGCACTGTTTTCACACGCTTAGTGATTCTGAAACGATTCGTTCCTAAATGACTCATGAATCGACCTAATCGACTCGCAAATGTGAATCAGTCCGGTAAAAGTTGCTGCTGCTACTGGTGTTGTTGTTGTTGTTGTTGTTGTTGTTTTGTAAGAGTACCTTCACAGTGAAAGAAACTTTTCAATTCTAACAACATCAAATGACTAACTGAACTGTTTTAGTATGTATGCAAATGCATGCAAACGCATTCAAATGAAGCCTCATTTGCATAACAAATGCAAAAGTTAAAATAAATGTAAAAATTAAAGTTCCAGTTCAAAAAATTCTTATCAAAATAGCAGTAATCAACTGTCAAAGATTATGCTTTCATTTGACAAATCCAACAGATTTAAAAACAGATTTATAAATGAACACAATCCAATTATTAGACACACTAGACAAATTAATACCATCCATCCATCCATCTTCTACCGCTTACTCCTTCTTCAGCGTCACGGGGAAACCTGGAGCCTCTCTCAGGGAGCATCGGGCACAAGGCAGGGTACACAATCACATACACACTCACTCATACACTACGGACACGCCAATCAGCCTACCGTGCATGTCTTTGGACTGGGGGAGGAAACCGGAGTACCCAGAGGAAACCCCCACAGCAGCACAAGGAGAACATGCAAACTCCACACACACACAGGGCCATGGCGGGACTCGAACCCCGACCCTGGAGGTGTGAGGAGAACGTGCTAACCTCTACGCCACCGTGCACCCAGAATAAGAATTTGAATCAGAAACGCGCTAACCAATTCAATTTAATTAAATTTAATTTACACTTGTTTTTAAATGAATACGCTTTACAATAAACATTCAGTTCATAAGACTCTGAGCATAAGACAGTTCGATTAATCTTACATCTATTATAACCAAATAATAACTACTACAACGATAACAACTTTGGCAGTGGAATGGTGTCAAAGTGGGGGCATCATTTCATAATATCCGTAATATTTTAAATATATGACATGTTTCCTGATGATAAGCAAATGCCATTTCTTACCAGTCAAAGACAAAGAAACACTCAAATAAGAATTTTGCCTCACTTTCTTCGAGGTATCCCACAAATGAAATAATTACAGGTGGCCTTGGTTCAGGAAATCAGGAATTTGTTTTTTTGTTTTTGTTTCAACAATAAACAACAAGCAACAGTAACAAGGCTATTTCTTTATTAAAAAAAAAAAAAAAAAAAAAAAAAAGCAACATCTTTTCCTAGCCCATTTTTCCACACTGGATCTTCCCTTCTGAATGGTGAACTAAGTCTGGCAACGTTCGATTCACTTAAGGATGCTTTAAATGAATCGAATCAGTGAGTCAAAATGATCACTACAGAGGCCTACTATTTAGTGAGGGAGCCTTGGTTTGGAGCAGAGCTTCGGCATTGACGTCATCGCCCCGCCACATGCCCAGTTTTCAGATAGAGTTGGTAGTTTTCTGTTTTAAGTGCTAACCGTAGAGATGAACACTAGTGAAGAAGAATTAAAACGCTAAATCCGTTACAGAGCCGTATTGAGAGTTAAACACGAGCTTGAGTAGTGACACAGCAGAGTAGTGACAGTAACAGTGAACTAAAAACATGCATGTGTACAAACACTGCATCTACACCCAAAATTCTCATTTATGAAGCGGTTTGATTCTCAGAGTCTTAACTTAAGTGTTAATTTAAGTCCCCAGACCCCAGTTGGACAGAACTTCAGGCTGAGCAGGAACCTCAGATTGTGCAGGAGCTTCAAGTTGGGCAGAAGCATCAGGTTGGGTAGGAGCCTCAGGCTGGGCAAGAGCCTCAGGCTGGACAGAAACTTCAGGTTGGGCAGGAACCAAAAGTTGGGCAGAAGCAACTGGTTGGGTAGGAGCCTCAGGTTGGACAGGAGCCTCAAGTTGGGCAGAAGCAACTGGTTGGGTAGGAGCCTCAGGCTGGACAGGTGACTCAGATTGGGCATAAGCAACAGGTTGGGTAGGAGCCTCAGGTTGGACTGGAGCCTCAGATTGGGCAGAAGCAACAGTTTGGGTAGGAGCCTCAGGCTGGACAGGAGTCTCAAGTTTGGCAGGGGCCTCATGTTGGGTAGGAGTCTAAGTTTAGGCAGGGGCTTCAGGCTGGACAGGAGCTTCAGTTTGGGCAGGAGCCTCAGTTTGGGCAGGAGCTTCAGGCTGGACAGGAGCCTCAGTTTGGGCAGGAGCTTCAGGTTGTGTAGGAGCCTCAGATTTGGGGAGGGGCCTCAAGCTGAACAGAAGCTACAGGTTTGGTAGGAGCCTCAGTTTGGGCAGGAGCTTCAGGTTGGATGGTAGTGTGAGGAAATTAAACAGTAACGAATTGTAAACGTGATACAAATTGCTTTAATAATAATAATCACTGTTTATATTATTAGAGCCAGGCGATCATCTGGCAGAGCCTTGTTTTCTCTGCTGTATTTTGGCAAGCTATTTAGAATTAGTGTGCTAGCTTGCATATATCAGCTTCACAGATGTGCAAATAGACACGAGCCTACACAGCAGCACACTGTAAGATTTTTATTCTCCTAATGCTTTTGTAATATTGAGGAAATGTAAGCCGATAATTATATCCCCAGAGTCTCAATTCCATGCATAGTGTGAAATAGTATGACTGTACACCATTGGTGTCATTACCACATGATGTGCATTATGCGGTTTAGGATGCATCATTAAATTCTATCTGAACATCTACTGACATGGCACACAGCTGTGAGATTACTGTACACTGGACATGGGCACAGCAGTCTAAAAGGGAATAAAATCACTGTCACGTCAGACAGGAACCTTAAGAACAATCCTCCACTCTCCATTACAGCCACATATAGTATTTATGGGTTAGGATAAGTTTCCAGTGAAATTATATGGCACTTATCTGCATTACTCGGACTATTCATATTGACTACTAGATGGTGCTGTAGTGCTACATAAAGCCAAGCTGGTCTGGACTTTTGAAGAATGACTGGAAATAAGCATAGATCAGTTTAAAGCGCTCTAAGTATTATAGTTACTCATTTTCTGAGTTTAAATATTATCCTGTAAGGTTTTTCCACTACGTCTCCACTAGTGCTCATATTTTCCCAATCAGTATGTGTGGTATATAATAATGAAGGACTTTGTTCTACCCCTAGAACAAATCCAATCGCTACATATATTACTAAATTATACTACTGAGTGGATTTTATTTGATCTGTTTAAACAATCAGCTATTAAGACAAAGAGTAATCCTTGGTCACAGCTTACTCAATCAATCAACCAACCAACCAACCAACCAATCAACAAAACATGGTTGAAATGACCACGATTATTTTGACTTAAAAAGTCTCCAGAATAAACCCAGAGAATGAATTTTTTTTCCAGGAATTTCCACTAGATGAGAAAAAACATAATGGTTCAAAGTAACGGAAAGAATAATTGCTCCTGTCTCATGGTGCATGCAAGTATATTAACAAAACCACTAAAGTTATACGCCCTAAAGCATTGTTTATTGAATTTCTTTCTAGAGATGTGAGCAGGTCTGCATAGAAGAAACAAAAATAAGACTGAACACTTTTCAAGCATTTGCCACAGGCACAAGGTATCATAGAAATTAAGGAAAAATCCACCCTGAATAACTTGTATATTAATCTATGACTGATCTTCAATGGCATCCAAGATTTATTTAGTCATGAAATTCTGCATTGGCTTTTTTTATTTACATTTTTTTTTAGTTTAAATGTCTGATTTTGACATGTTGGTCTACTTTCACTTCAGTTAACTGTTTTCTGCATTACCCCCAATGCAGATTGATTACCTGCTGACATTGATGACTGTGGGATTGAGCCCTTGGTTCATCTATAAATAGAGTGAGTGAAACAGTAATGAATTTAGTCCTTTGGTTTGTCCAGCTCTCTCACGTTCCACGTATCTGTGCACTCTGTCTAGAAAAGTTCAACTTCCAAAGCTTCAGCTTTCTTGCTAATATCACCTTCAATGCCATCGCGCTTGTCACCTTGTAGATCGCTAACTAGCCGACCCGAAGTTCTGCTGTAACTCAGCCCGATTTGTACCAACATCACTACTTCTGTGTTGGGTTTCTCCTTAATATGACATTGAATGTTTTTATGAAATGGACAATGAGCTCTTGTTCTTTTACTTTTGGGAGCTAATAACAAAACACGACTGTTATCAATTATACAGTTTGAGATTTGGTTTTTTCTAATTAAACTTCATTTTAACTGCAATAGCAAAGTCCTCGTGATGTCATAGAGGCACACATCTACAAACTCTCACAGGAATAATGAAAATACTTGACAAACCAACACATTTGCATCAGAATCGCTCATTACACGCGACTAATATTTAAATCTAAACATGATTAATATGTTTCTAGGTGGAGTTTTCCTTTAATGACTTTAGTGTCGCTATTACTAATTGTTGAGCTTAAAAAAAAAAAATCTGCACGCTCAAAACTTTTGAACATCCACACTGTGAATGTTGCATTTCTCGATATTTGAATATCAACTGTTTTCACCTCCTACACCTTCACATTCACTTTTCTTCTGAAGAAAACTTGGATAACTTGTGTATTCTGGTAAAATGACAGCGATGACAGAAGTCACCACTTCCCGTGGCTTTCTGTGTTGCAGTGCAGAGATAATTGGTTCATTAGTGAGACTGTGAAACATTGTGGTGGACTCTTCCTTCCTGAACTAATACTCAAGCAAGGTCTCATATCCCTTTCTCCTACCACAAGTAATTGGCAATAATGTGAAGGTAATATATTTCTAACACCAGCTTTTTGAATCATTTAGCTTCTCTAGTCTAGGGAGTTCTCAAACCTTTTTTGCAGCAAGGGACCTTTTAAGAATATTTGATATAATATACACTATATGGCCAAAAGTATGTGGATAAATGACCAATCACACCCATATGTGCTTGTTGAACATCCCATTCCACATTTAGTCTCCATTTGGTGTTATAATAACCTCTAATCTTCTGGGAAGGCTTTCTAATAGATTTCGGAGTGTGTCTGAGGGGATTTGTCCATTCAGCCACAAGAGCATTAGTGAGGTCAGAGCATTAGTGATGTTGGGCGAGGAGTCCTGAGGTACAGTCAGCGTTCTACAGAGTTGTGTGGTGTTGTTGAGGTAAGTTCTTCCACTTCTACCTTGGCAAACCATGTCTTCATGGAGCTCATTTTGTGCACAGGGCTAGAACATGTTTGGGCCTCTTTGGTCCAGTGAAGAGGAATTGTAATGCTTTAGCATACAAAGACGTTCTATATAATCGTGTGCTTTCATCTTTGTGATCGCAGTTTGGGGAAGAACCACATATGGGTGTGATGGACAGATTCTATATACTTTTGGTCTTAGAATGTATATTTTATTTCCACCAAATCACTTCCCTTTGCTAGTCGTTTTAAACACATATTCTTGTTGACCAAATTTAACAAAAAGATATCCTGTGCGCTCATAACTATCTGTATTTGTCTCATCGTTTATTAGAGAGTATTTAAAAGTTGTGCTAAAAGTTTTCGAGTTCATATGTTTCCATATTATAATTTGTATTCGAGTTTGATGATTCACGTATTTGCTTAGCAAGCACTTTCAGATAGATTTTATTTTTGGAAGCGAAGAAATTTTTTTATTGATTTAGATGTTTTCCTATAGTTAATCATCTTCAAGTCTTCATGTCTGTATTTTGGCTCCAGAGACCGTTGTTCGTGTGTGCAGAGACTCTTTATTTAGGGATATTTGATAATCATAGTCACAGTCTGTCACAGAGGTCATGTCACAGACAGTGTGGTCTAACAGAGACAATCCACACTCATTATCGAGAAAACTGGCAGACTAAGGTCAGAACAGAAAATAACAGAAGTGCTACCTGGGGCTGGAGGTCTGGGATAATTAGAGAAGCCAAGACATAGGAGACTGAAGCTTGTAAACATGAAAACTAGATAACAGTGACTTATTAGAGAAGGAAAACATAGACCATGGCTTAGTACTCTAATATAACAACATGCAAGAGTTTAGAAAGATTGCTGGCAAATAAAGTTGAATATTAAACACTGGCGAGACATGTGAAACAGGTGAAAACAATAATCAGGTGTGTGGGTGCAGAAGAAAAACAGAACGCAAACATATACTGTAGGTACTGTGACAGCGTGTAGGTCTGATACCACATTTGAAAGTTTTGCCATTTTATCAGTCATGTTGAAAGCATGGTGAGGAGGATGTCAAGCTCACTCCTGAAATCCCAAAATGCATTGCAGTTAGTAAGCCAGTCTGATATCGCAGGGTTTTTTGTTGTTGTGATTTTTGTGTTTTGTTGTGGCCAAAAATGTTTGCTGTGGCTTTTGTTGTGTTGTGTTTTTTGTGCTTTTAATAAATAAATAAATAAATAAATTATATATATATATATATATATATATATATATATATATATATATATATATATATATATATATATATATATATATATATATATATATATATATATATATATATATATTATTATACAGAAAACTGTTTTGCACAGTCTTTTGCAGTGATGTTTGTTGGTAAATGAGGCTGTGCTCATGTTCTATGCATGTGAATTGAAAAGGGCTTTGGCTGAACGTGCGCCGTGATATCACATGATGCGTCTTGGTTCAAATCTGCAGACAATCTGTGGTAATTTTGAAAAATTGCAAGCTCTTCCAAATATTCCTGCGTTAGCTTGGTTTTTAATTCTTTTCTGCCATCGCCAAATCCTGGAGGGACTGGTAAGTGTTGAAACATTGTGGTCAGTTTGCAGGAATTATTGAGTGGTGTGGGATTTTGGACATGGAGCGTCTTTTACTAACTGTCTAACAAATCTTCTCGTGTGGTATAAGTATAGGTGCTGTGCTATAAATCTCTAAATAATCAGTCTTATGTATTACACCCGTGTCCTCTTCTTGTTCTTCTTCCTCTTATTATTATTATTACAAAGCACCATTGAATTCTTTATTATCATTGGTCAGAGGTTTGTTTAATTTCCTAAAACAGCAGCTGACACTAGTTCCAGTCTTATTTCAAACCACATGTTTCTATAGTTCCAATATGCTCTTCTTTCTACAGTAACAACTTACACAGGGACTTGTATCGTGGACAGATTTAAAAAATTTGTGTAATTATTGATATGGTAAAGCTTTCTGAGAAGACATTCTGTGTAACATTTATGGAATGTGTCAGAGTCAGTCTGAGGTAAAACTGTTCCGACATAATGTAGAAAACTCTTCAGGACCGAGGACTGTCTTTTCTGGTTTCTTGGTAACAAGACAAGCTGCATTTTCAGTCTAATTAACTTAAAGAGTGAGAACAAAAGTGAGGCTGGTGAGGGAAATACTGTTTATAGCTTCTATACAATCGGTGATAGCAGGATCTAACTTTTTTAGCAGACATTGCACAACAATAAAGGTATCATCCATCCATCCATCTTCTACCGCTTACTCCTTCTCCAGGGTCGCGGGGAACCTGGAGCCTATCCCAGGAAGCATCGGGCACAAGACAGGGTACACAATCACATACACACTCACACACCCATTCATACACTATGGACACTTTAGACACGCCAATCAGCCTACCATGCAGGTTTTGAGACAGAGACGCATTGGCAAATGTGCAAAAGCGTCCATCACATCACACCTTGTTTGTTCGTCAGAAATAGCCCATAGACTGGTCATTTAGCAGGATGCATTTCTTCTTTTCTCATTGTGAACACACTGGACATAAAAGGAATCTAGAACAGTACACAAGTATGCGATCTGAGGCAGGCTATATGCAGTGTAATGTAGTGGTGGCTCAGTGGTTAAAGGCTCTGTGTTACTGATCAGAAGGTCAGTAGTTCAAGTCTCAGCACTGCCAAGGTACCACTTGAGCAAGACCCTTAACCCTCAATTGCTCAGTTGTATAAATGAGAACTGTAAGTCGCTCTGGATAAGGACGTCTGCCAAATGCCGTAAATGTAATGTAAATGTAATGTCACAGGACAGAACAGTTGCTTGAATCACTTCAGAAAGGAGCTGCTTATGGATGGAGAAAACGCTTAGCATTACAGAAGCATTCCTGACTTCCTGGATACAAAGGATTATCGTCAGAAAAAACGAAACGTCGGAACTGTTTGGTTGAACAGGCCAACCGTAAACATTCCTTACATTCACCCTTAAAAATCCGCTCTTAATCAGAAGATAGTTCTGCCAAGAAAGCCTGTGAATTGCCTTGAGAATGACATACGCATAATAAACTCCTTAACGATTTTGTGGCTGATATAAGTAGGGAAGAAGAACAGCTAATCGTAGGCACATCTTCAGGAAGAGATTCACTCTTTTAGGTCACATGGTGGCCGATTAGAAACAAGTTAAAGGTGTGCTTTCATGTGTTCCTTTTGCTCCAGCAGGGAATTAACCACTGCTCTCGATCAATGATGAGCTGTGAAAGTGAAGTGAAAAGGAAATGAGAGAGAGAGAGAGATGTTGATGTTGATGTGAGATGCTGATGTGATTAATGAGGGTGACCCTGTCTCTGGCCTGGAGTCTACTTGCCTTGTGGGAATGTGACCTAAGGGCCTGAAGTAGGAACACCTTAGAATGCAAATGCTCTCTTTACCACCGAGAGAACGTAACAGTGATGCTATCGGAAGCAGTGCATTTCTACCAAGTCTGTCAAGCTGCAATCTCAAAGGGTCAAACTACTTCAAAGTTTAGGATGAGAGTCTGGACAGTGCTATGGCCTTGGCCAAATTCGGACTCCAACAACTACCTGTTCTTCAGGGGAGGTTCTTTCAAACATCTTTAAAACATTATTATGAGGCTTAATAAATCTACATGTAGTCATGTTTCCTACAGTACTATTCTACATTAAAGTAATAAAATTGAGCACCTGGACTTCTCAGAGCACCTTCTATTGAAGACACGTTGTTATATAAATGGTAAAATGGTAAATGGCGCACTTATATAGCACTTTTATCCAAAGCGCTTTACACTGTGTCTCTTTCACCCATTCACACACACACACACACACACACACACAACACACACACACACACCAATGGTAGCTGAGCTGCCATGCAAGGCGCTAACTTGTCATTGGGAGCAACTTGGGGTTCAGTGTCTTGCCCAAGGACACGTGGGGACATGCGGGCCGGGAATCGAACCGCCAACCCTACGGTTAGTGGATTAGTGGACAACCCGCTCTACCACCTGAGCCAAAAATGATGCACTTGTACTTTTTTCCCCCTTCAGTTAAACCCTGTAGGTTATTGTTATTATTATTCCTCTTATACTGTACTACAGCAATTTGCCAAAGATTACAATATTTATTTTTTAAAGACTGATGTTTTTTGTCGATGACTTTTTATCCATTTCGAGTTACAATGAATGCTGTGGAAAGTCTGCGGAACAAGTTAGTTCTTTATGTAGTAGCTATAAGCAGTCGTTCCCTTACCAGTCCCTATGTTTTTTTCTCTCTTGAAGTTAATCAGACGACAAATAAAGCTTGTCATGTCCTGAAGTCTTTCTCACGCCTGAGAAAATAAAGTTACGGCTTTACCTCTGACTGTTACGAAGCACTGACACTGGAGACTCCTTCCATGAATGTTAAATAAACATTGCAATGATTATACACAGTTTAAAATCTGTTTATATGACTGTCCAGCATACAGGTCCCTGTGTAAGTTGTTATGATAGAAACAATGTATACAGTATTAATGTATATTATGTGGGGGAATGATGGTTTAGTGGTTATCACATTTGCTTCGCAACTCCATGGTTGGGGGTTTGATTCCCACCTCCAGAGTTTGCATGTTTGCCCCGTGCTTTCCTCCCTAAGTCCAAAGACATTGTAGTCTCATTGGCATTTCCAAATTGTCCATGGTCTGTGATTGTGCCCTGCGATGGGTTGGCACCGATATTGGGGATTATATTATAGAAAATAACAATACCATCTAGAAATGGTTCTGTGCTAAAACCAGGAAAGAAAAATGACAGAATATGGTATGATGACAGGAATATTATGGAGATTGCATCTCATATCAGCTCATATCCTTACAGTTCTTAGACCATTCATATTTTTATTAACGTGAGACTTGCTAAAGATTTCACATGGCTTCATGGCATACTTATACAAGCTACTTGGGCTTCACAGCGTGATTAAATGATTTCCATGCTGCCAAAATGTGAACGTATCAGCAGTTTTATTGTTTTATTCTCACTATTTACGAGTCGAGTTATTGAGCACTGGCAGAATGACAGGTGTGTAAATGGCGTTTGGTAATGTGCACGCTCTCCCCTACCAGGTTCTTTATTTGCTCTTATTGACCTGTTTGCTTCCTGCCAGCCGTGCTCTGACTCTCAAAAAGTTCCCAGACTTGTTCATGGTTTATCTGTTGGACGGTAAGGTCTTGTTCTTTTCCTTTGACGCATGCACGACGTACAAGCTCAGGCATATTTTAATTACTCTTACAGTGCCATTAGCCTGTGCACTGTGTGCTTTGTATGATGGGTGGAAGTAAACTCAGGGAGCAACAAGCAGAGTCATTAGCATCAATTACGTGCAGAGATAGACCTGATGAGAGCTATAGTGCAGTCCTGCAAAGTTCTCCTTAGCTTCACCTCTGTCTTTCTTCCTGTCTTTCTGATGTATCACCCGTCCAAGACAAAACAAAAAAACCAACCAACAAACCAAATAAACAAACAAACAAACAAACAAACAACCCCCCACCCATCCCTTCCTGTCAGTGTTGTGCTTCCGTAATGAGACGCCATTGTGCTGCAGACTCTGCTGTGCTGCCGGCCGTCTATTTATCTCCTAGATTATTTATGCATGGATTTATTTGCTTATTAATTTGGATTCACAGGGAAATTAAACACATGAGAGCTTTTCCGGCTCGTCATTGTTTAGCCACAGCACTCACCCCTACATTATCTCGCACGCTGTTTCCCAGGCAAAGTGCTCCGACGTAGTCTGAAACACTAAACATGATAAGGGATAGTCATTATAAGCCTGAATGGACAGACATTTAGTGCTGACTATTTTTCTTTTCTATTCTACTTTGAAATAACCAATCTCACACCTGGACTCCATGTAGCATTTGCTCTTGAGGAGAGAAGGTTTCGAAGACAAGTGTGTCATTTCCTTTGAATCATGTCATCGCAAACTTGTGATCCAAAAGTGATTTACTGGCTCATGGGTTTTTCTGTTCAACCCTGTAGGAGTTTTTTTTTTTTAAAACAGCTACAATTACATAACAGTTTGAAGGTGAACAGAGTGAACAGTTTCAAGGAAGTACAAAAGCAGGAACCTTTTATTAATATGTTATCATGATGAGAGATCTGAGTGTGGCTTAGAGGTTAGCACGTTCTCCTCACACCTCCAGGGTCGGGGGTTCGATTCCTACTGTGGCCCTGTGTGTGGGGAGTTTGCATGTTCTCCCCGTCCTCCGGGGGTTTCCTCCGGGTGCTCCGGTTTCCTCCCCCAGTGCATGCATGGTAGACTGATTGGCATGTCTAAAGTGTCCGTAGAGTATGAATGTGTATGTGATTGTGCCCTGCAATGGACTGGCATCCTGTCCAGGGTGTACCCTGCCTTTTCCCGGATGCTCCCTGGGTTAGGCTCCTTTCACCCCGTGACCCTGAAAAGGATAAGCGGTATAGAAGATGGATGGATGGAGGTCTGAGACTGAAACACGCCCCACCCCCCCACGCCAAATAAAAACATATTTCTTGTACATTTCTGAGCAGGAATGCTTATCACTCTGGTAGTACCCTTAAGGTTGCGTTTAGAGGATGTAAAACTCATTTAAATGCAAATAATTGTATCTTAAAGGTTCAAAACATCTTTTGTAATGGTGGCTGAGTCTCTTGTTCTGTAACAGCCTCAGTAAACAAAAGATGTTTGAGCCACCGACATCAAGCCAATTGGGACAATTCTGTTCTGTAGTTACCTGTCAATCATGTAGATTAATTATCAGGTGTTCTAGCCTGTAGGATAGAACATAATTGGTGCTAACATAAATGTTAATGTAAATGTCTCCTCACAGAAAGCATACACACTTTTAAAATCTATTTAAGTGGAGCATCCTCAGGTCCCTGCGAATGAACTGTTACTATGACAACATTACAAAGAGCGCATAAACGTAAACATGTGATATTAAATCTATGGTATAAAATGGTATTCATTACTATGATACATTGTTACTACTACATGGCATACACAGTCTTATATACTTTATGTTGTGTACAAAAACCACCAATGGGAAATAATCGTTGACTAATTATGTTCATTTCACTGCCTTTTCACTGTGTAGGCTGAATCAAACACCGTGTTAGCATTCAACAAAAGACAAAAAACCTCTCATGAATATAAACATACTGACTGTTGTCCTGTATGGAACGTAGGCTATCGTCGGTGCTGTTGAATTCAAAAACAACGGCACGTCTTTCAAAACAAGCTAAAGTGGAGGGTAAGGAAAACAAAAAGTCATCAGAAAGAAGACCGAAAGTTGTGATTCTCATTGCTGATTATAATTTGTTCTCGGCTGCCTTTGGCAATGTTTACACTGCTGTGATTGTTTTCTTTGCCGTTCCTGTCATCACCTTGGCATCTGAAATGTGTTCATTTTCAGCGCTAAAAGAAGAGTGAATCTGAAGGCCACAACTGATGAATTCTCAGCGGATTGTAAACGGTAATGGTTGACCAGGTTGTTGTTTTTTTAAGGTATTGATTCTCTTAAAAATCAACTCTCACAGTCTGACGTAGAACCACATGAAGAGCACTTCAGAACGCTGTAGCTTTTGTGGTCATTAATCACCATCTGTGTTTGTTATTTGTACACAGACTTTAACATTACCATACAAGCCCTATAAATCTATCCTCGATTACCCAACCTACAGGGCTCACTATGACTACATGGCTGTGTCTCTATTAATGTATGCATGTGGGCAGAAGGGGTTGGTTTCCATTTAGGTACATGGGTCTGGATGTGTGTGTGTGTGTGTGTGTGTGGGTGTGCGTGTTTGTGTGTACGTACTGTGATATATGTCACCAAGTATTAAACTCAGAGTGAAAATGCGTTACTCATGCCTGTCATCCTCTTGGCCTGCTGTCACAGGAAAGTGACACTGATGCTCAATGCCCGACTTGAGGATCCAGCAGGCCAGACCCTGAGGGAGAGAGAGAGAGAGAGAGAGAGAGAGAGAGAGATGGAGAGGGGGAGAGAGGGAGGGGGAGGATGCTAGTGGGAGAGTAGAGAGACAGGAAAGAGAGACATGCTGATGAAGACAGCCAGGCCACCACTATTAGCGACTCATCTTCATTAGACTGCTACAACGTGTGCTGTTTTAGGAAAAAAAAAATCAACAGCAGGGTGATATGATCCAGCCTATTGCAAAGTGCAGTGTTTTATTCATCTTAAACCACAGCAATTTGCCAATGGTAGCATTTTTATTCTTATTTTATTTACTAAAGAACGAGACCTATGTCTTGTCTGTTTATAGTTACGTTTAATGGTGTGAAACAAGTAAGTCCCTGTATTCACTTACATTGTAGCAGCTATAACGGGTTTACAGTAAAATCCCTAGTGTTGAATTAACACCCAGAGTGTTAATATGACTGTTATAGACTGTTACAAAGCGCTAACACTGGAGACTCCTTCCAAAAATGTTTTTGTGGTTTAGTGGCTTAGTGGTTAGCACACTTGCCTTGCACTTCCGGGTGTTGGGCATTCGAATCCTGCCTCCACCCTCCATGTGCTCTGCCATGGGTTGGCACCCCATCCAGGGTGTCCTCCGTCTTGTGCCCCGAGTTCCTTGGGATAGGCTCCAGGCTCCCCTGCAACCCTGTGTAGAATAAGCAGTATTGAAAATGGATGGATTAGTGTTTTGTAATCTGTTTATTATTAGGCTTAGATTATGTACATCATCTGCATTAAACTCCCTGTGAATGAGTCGTTACTGTAGAAATGATAACATATCATATCATGAGTGCATTAATATAAACCTATGATTTGCTTTACAGTCTGCACTATTGTCAGAGCTGCTGTTACAAAAAAAAATTCTGACCAATCAGATTCCAGATTTCAGCATCACTGCGGGATAAACTGACATAAATGGTGCATCTGTTTATTCATCATAGTAGACCACCATACCAGTATATTACACCCTTATACATTAGACAATAACATCTAGACGTTTGTGGACACCTGACCATCATAACCATTTGTCCTTGTTGAACATCTCATTCCAGATTTAGTCTGCCCTTTCTGTTATAATCACCTCCACTCTTCTGGGAAGATTTTGGGGCGTGGCTGTGGGGATTTTTGTTCATTCAGCCACAAGAGCATTAGTGGGGTCAGGTACTGATGTCAGGTGAGGAGGTCAGGGGTGCAGTCAGCATTCCAGTTCATCCCAAAGGTGTTCAGTGGGGTTGAGGTCAGGGCTCTGTGTAGGCTACTCGAAATCTTCTACACCAACCTTGGCATACCATCTCTTCATGGAGCTTGCTTTGTGGACAGGGGCATTGTAATGCTGGAACAGGTTTGAGCCTCTTAGTTCCAGTGAAGGGAAATTATAATGTTACAGCTCACAAAGACATTCTATACAATTTCTGTGTTGATCCGGTTCTACATACTTTTGGTCATGTAGTATATCTCCTAAGCGAATACATCTTCATTTCTCCACCCATATGAATCATCAGTGCAGAAAATGTTCTAAATATTTATTGGAGGATGTTTAATTTCTACAGCATGTTTTTTTTCTTTCTTCTGAAATGATAATACAAACGTATTACTTCGATATTGGAATCTGAAACATTGCATGTTTGTCATTTAACCGTAATTTGCTTGCCTTTAAAGTGATTTTGTCTCACTTCTGTCCATTACCCTTGAAACACAGTGTGTCTAAACTGCAGTGGCATATTTAATCATGTTCTTTCACAACCGAAAGTCTTTTTTTTTTTTTTTTTATTCCATCGGCAAACAGAAATGAGGAAAATGTAAACGTGAGAACAAAGCAATCATTTCAGGCAAGATTTTCCTTTCTTTCTTTATTTTTGTTATCATGAGACTGTAATATTAAAATGCATAAAAACGTGTACGCGCGCTCACACACACAGATATACACACATTAAATATATTACAATAACTTCTTCTGGCACATTGCCGTTGTATTACCGGCATCTTCTATTTTACATGCCAGTATGCTGTATGCCTCCATCAAATTCATTATGTACATAGCATAAATGCAGAGCAGGCAGGATATTAAAATTCATTCGCTGATGTTATTATAAACACCATCCAGGGTCCACAGTAGGGTTAAGATCAGCGATGCAATTCTGTTCATTCTGCTTACATGGCTGCAGCAAGCTTTTGGTTGTTAAATTCTAATTATCTCACATAAAACTGGGGTCATTTTCTGGGGTCACTGTACACATGGTCAATGTCATTTACCATTATTGAAAAATGCATCCGAACAACATAGACTGACCATCTCACAAATGACCATGTCCGCGTATTGGATTTCCTTTAGCATGATTTCATTTTGGGGAACAGTAGGGTTTATATTTCTTAAGCAAGATTATATCATTATTTATTCAGATTTAATATTCATTACATTATTCATTCATGAATGAATGCAATAGGGATGATGATGCATAATGCATAGAGGGCTGCACTCTTAAATTATTATCAAGTGTTAGTCATTAAAAATACCAATTGACACAGTGCCATTGGAATATAATGAATGGCGTCATAACAGCTTCAAAAAATGAAGCAAATGGTGTGTGACAGGCATATGCACAGATAAACCCTGTGGGCATGAGCTTCTGCCCTTCTGCCCTCAGACTGTCCTCTTGGTCAGCATGTATAATACATGTATTTTATTTGGCCCCTCGAGCACCTGAAGTGACGTTTTCAGTGCTCTGAACAGGCCCCAGGATGTCTTTGACAAGGTACAGTTGGTTCAACCACCAGTGAATAAAGCTAGCTAAGAGTTTCACCAAGTTTACCAACCCCTAACAGCTGCCTAAGACCTGTTAGAGATCTACACGTCATCAGTCTTCCTGCCATCATTAGGTAAATAGACTACACCTACACATCTTGAGTTTTTTTTAGTCACTAATGAGTGTCAGAACTGGTTTGATTTACATGTTATGTGCTATCCTTTCTATCTTCATGGGCCGATTATCAAAGCAAGCTAACTGCACTAGCTATGTGCACTTTCCAGAGACACAAATGATCTTAGCGGCTTCCCTCCAAGCACCTGCCTTATATTTTCATCATAAAAATCACAGTTGAAATGTCCCTTATGCTATTGCTTTGTTGCTTACTGCTGTTGCTGAAATCGTGGATCCGTGGCACACATGTACATAGAAAATGAATGGCTGGCTGTCGCTTTGTCACTTGCTAGTGTGGGTAAGAGAATATATGTCTGCATGTTATAATAACCAAGAGCCTCAGCTCTAACCTATCTATCCCACGAGACCCAGGATTTTTCCCTTTATTCCCCCTTGGTCCAATAACTCTCAAGTTTGACAAAATTTTTATAGTTGCCACCTACTTGTCTTGCGCTGTCACACTAAGCCAGAATGCATGTAGGTGGTTGTAATACTTTCATCCCCAAAGAGTTCTTCTGTGGAATCCCAGCTCTTTGGTTCCTCTAGGTCTACATTTTGAAAAGAAAGTTGAAAAGGGAAAAATCCACATACACTGGACACAACTGTATCATCTACCATAATGTCAGACCCATTAGATCCTAAAAAGTGTATTATTTAGTACGAGCTGGATAGTAGAAGATGAATAATGCACAGGGTTGGGAGGGTTACTTTAAAAATGTATTCCGTTATAGTTACAAATGACTTCATAAAAAATGTCATCAGTAACGTAATCCAAGTATCACAATATGAAAGTAATGTAATCTGATTACTTTCGGATTACTTCAAGGTCACGTATGTAAAGAAAGTCAAGAGAAAAGCAATATGATCTGAAATACTTTTATTTACACACTCTTATTTTAGAGCTTAAACATGGTTTTGTTTTAATACAACAAACAAACAAACAAATAAACAATCACTGACCCGAATCTTCTGGTTTTCCAAAAAGAGGACACTTTTTTTTTCTAAATAGCATTCGAAAAAGAGTTACTGTGAGTGCAGACTTTACTACACTGAATAAGGCGCATTCTTAACATCACATAAATATATGTAAATAAAATAACTTTCACTATGCCCATGTTTTACTTTTTTTTTTCCTACGTTGTTTTGAAGGTCCATGGAATTAAATAAATTATTAGATACCACGAGTGTACCTGTCATCATCGTACACATTTAAACGACCATGAAATACGGAGCAATGTGATAACATGAAATAAAAAATGACCTTATATGGTCATGGGCATTATTTCGACTCAGGACAGCTGTCTTTTTGTAGCAACTGTTTGATGGAGTACACAACTTAACAACATAACAAATTAGTAGGCTAATGTTTGAGAGGCTTATAGAATTTGGCCAATAGTTGCTGCAAGCCTTTTATAAATCAACCAATTGGTGTGTGAGAAGGCGGGAATTACAGAGAGGGGTTAAAACGATGCAAATATGCGCGCACATGATGCGACATTAGACCATAAGCACATCATAATGAAACTAAAGCCAAATCCTGGATATTTTCCTCAAATTTAGAAATCCTGGCCGGAAACTTTTGTCCAAAAAAGAGGACGTCCTGGAAGAAGAGGACGTATGCTCACCCTAACGAAAGCATTTCAGAGAACAATTTGTGTTCATTTCTACCAAATTAACTTTGTTCAAAATGTATTTGCTCATGCACCAGGAGGTTGAGCCACAACTGACAAGAGAGAACCAGAGCTATAATCAAGCAGCTGTCAATATTGTGTTATGTCAAAATATTAACTTGTTTGGATTTAAATGAAAAAAAAATAATTTATCCTGATAGTATTCACATTTTTTGTTTTACAAAATGTACCTGTAATCTGATTACTTTGTTTTTTTTTTGTCGTAACTGTAACGGATTACGTTATTACTTAACGCCGTAACATGCATTCCGTTACTCCCCAAGTCTGATTATGCATTAATGGGCAACCGCCAGTCTAAATGTAAGTAAGATTCCTATAACATGTGGAGAAGTAATACTGTATATCCATTCAGGCTTATTGACTATTAACTCCATGTACTAAAACTGGGTTGAACCAACTTACAGCCAAGTATATATCAGCTACTTTTCTCAGAATTACAACATGCTACTACAACAAGAACCTACATCAGTGTCATACTATATAACAAAAGTACAACTAGCAAACAGCTTCACTTGTTGAATAGCCCCCTCCCAATAAAATATAAAATGTTCTTAAGCAGTACTGCATGCAAAAGAATACCCGTCCTTTCATTAAATTCTTCAAGTTTAAATATACCACTAAGTCCTTCTACTTCAGACACACTAACCGGCCTCAATGTCAAATCAACATGCATAGCAAGTACATTCGAAAAAACATGGCGTTAAGAAATTAATGACAAATCTGCACTTTTTTTCATCAGTCGCAAATGATAATCCAATGATTCTGATCTAAAATAAGTACACGAATCAGCAAACCTTGCTTGAAAAGGCCTGTAAATGTATTTTTTTGTTTTCGTCAGTAACCTCAAACCTGCTTTGTTCACTAAAGTAAAGAGTAGTAGAGAAGTAGTAGAGAGATAAAAACTGGAATCAAAACCCAGAAAGAGAGAGTCTGCCACAGTGTAAGCAGGTTGCTACGGGCTTTTTGCTGGAGACGAAAGTCATCTTCATCACAGATAAAATCAGGTACAATCACTGCATGGTCTAACTTTATTTACATCTGTCATTCGAACGATTATCACACATTCATTCATCGTAGCATGCACGTGAAATAATGCTTGGTACTATGAAGAGCAGACTCTGAGCAATACTTCACGTTGTGTATAGTTTGTGTGTGTGTGTGAGTCCAGGTGTGAGCAATCAGATGTCAGGTGATCTAGAGAGTGCATGTGTTAGGATGTGTAGTCCTGGTTGGCCATGTTTGTACGCGGTAGTGCTTTCCAGAAACGGTAACGCAACACTAATTCCAGCATTGAGATGACAGAAGTCTTTTAAGGTTATTATTTTATTCCAATAAAATCTTGGCTCAAGCTTGTTTTACAAACAGAAACATTCGTCGAAGAGAGCTTGAGGGAATAAGTATGTTTTGTTAACGTTTTGCCATTGCCACTACTGTCACATTATTAGTATTATTATTATTTTTGCACTCCTATACTGTTCTTCATGTTGTTGGCTTTTAGACAAGCATCGGTTACACCCTTAGATTTCAATGAAAAAAAAAAAAAATACAGGCATTGCCATAATGTTGTCTTTGGTCGCAATGGCACTAAATTGGCCGCTGGTGAGCGCTTTTCATTATGCTCTCTAAGACGACCATTTTCAACTCCCGACCAAATACAATCACGCAGTATAAATCCAGCTTAAGTTAGCGGCTTCTAATTACATTCGTTACTTTTACCAAGGCATCTCTTTCAATTTCAGTTCACTCGCTACACTACAGTAGAATGAGACAATGATGCCTCAGGAGTGCTTATTTGCTTTTCATTTTCAAGGATTGGCTTTATTTAGAACTCTTACAGACTCCTCGATGTTTCTGCCCAGGTCTTGTAAGCTCAATTTCATACCATTCTGCAAGCTGTGGTATGAAAGAAGCAACACTTCTAAAGCTATTTTTCCACTAGGGTGCACTTATGAACTCATACAAGAGAGGCCATACTGAATTTGTGCAATTCTATTGCTATCAAGGGTTTGTTACAGCCTACCTACAACAATGAAAACATAATGCATGGTTAACCACCACTGCACAAGCTGTAGCTGCTTTAATAACACACAACGTGCATAAAAATAGAATGCACCATAGAGAACAGGACCGAAACAATTGCGACGACTTAGAAAATGAGATGTGAACTACTTATACCCACCTCGTATTGGTTGCCAATGCAAAATAAAATGCAGTAAGATTTAGGAGTATAAGGTTGCTTGTCTCCTCATTTTACTCATCATATACTTGGTATATTTTCCACAGATCTTGAAGGTTCTCCTGGTCAAATGGTATCCAGGTGAATTTACAGACACTTGAATGTGAAGTGTCTTGCTGATTCTGTCTGAGCGCCCATCCTCGCTGGTTTGGTGCGTTTTGGGGGATCATGACTGGCAAGCTTCCTCATGTCAGTACCGTCGGCAGTGTCATTGAAACATACATTGAGGTGATGGAACAAGTGTCATGTGACATTTGTCCACAACTTGTCAATATGTGTTTTGAAATAAACTAGCACAAGGCTATGGGCTACTTGAACGAAAGACAGGCATTTTTCTCTCCGATTTGGTTGCTTGGAAATTTCCAAATATCAGTCAGACCTGTCATATGACAGGTACCAACCGTGGAGGGTGAAGGCTATCACATGCTACCTTCAAGACATGCGATGCCAACCAAGCTGCTCATGCTGCATCATAGCTCAGCATTTCATAGTCAAAAGGAAAGTGCTGAAAGTCTACAATCTTCCACATACATGACCTCACAGACACCCATTATTATCTAGTGTTGCTGTGATTAACAGAGAGACAGAGTATGCCAGTCCTTCCCACACAGACACCATGGCGAATTTGCTCGCTTGGCTCCCGGCCATGGATGTCTGTCTCATTGTTGAGATTTGAACTTTCGATCTCTGGAGGATCGGGCGAATGCTTTCCATCGGAAGTCATTTAAATTGAGAGTGAGGGCTGTATGAATGTATGATTATGAATGCTTGTGTGGATGCATAAGGGCAGAACTAGTGGGCAGAGTGCATGAGTGCTTGAGTTTGCAGTGCTTTTTTTTTTTTCTTCCTTGTGTGGTGGCCTGGGAATCCCTTCACATGGTGGAATTTTCTACTATGCATATTATATATAGTATATATCATTTTCTAATATCTATCTATCTATCTATCTATCTATCTATCTATCTATCTATCTATCTATCTATCTATCTATCTATCTATCTATCTATCTATCTATCTATCTCTCTCTCTCTCTCTCTCTCTCTCTCTCTCTCTATCTATATATATATATATATATATATATATATATATATATATATATATATTTACAGTTCCTGGTAAAAGATATATTTACAGCTTCTTCAAGTTGTCAAAGTATTATATATAAATAACAATGAAATATGACAGGATTTCCTGTATTGCAATTCTCATATAAAGCTTTCTAGGGGGATGGTAGATTACTGTTTAGCACGCTTGCTTCGCACCTTCGGGGTTGGATGTTTCAAATCCTGTTCTCCGCCATGCTCTCCCAATGTTTCAGGGTTTCCTCTGGGTACTCCGGTTTCCTTCCCGAGTCCAAAGGCATACGCTGTAGGCTGACTGGTATTTCCAAATTGTCCATAATTTGTGAATGTATGTGCAATTGGATTGGCACCCTACACACTAAGCTAAACCTCAGTAAGTTTTCCATGTGGGGACCCTCCAGATGTCACACCACAAGGTCAAACCTGTCAGATATATCCTATCCATCCATCCATCCATCCTCTACCGCTTACTCCTTTTCAGGGTCACGGGGAACCTGGAGCCTATCCCAGGATGCATCAGGCACAAGATGGGGTACACCCATTCCACCCAGTCCATCGCAGGGCTATATCCTATCCATGTGGGCATATTTGGTCCCCAACAAGATATAAAAACATGCCCCCACACATAGGAATACATCAAACATTAAGAACACTGGAAGTGCCTGTCCTGAATGATGACATCCTTGAAAGATCTTACCATTGCCATCTTGTCTCTGCCAGTCAGAGCACATTTCCCCCCCATCGCGGGCAGTGTGTCTGTACAAGCTTACCTCCGCAGTGTACCATGCACAAAGGCTGCAATGGCATCCACTCCAGATTTTTTGCTGATACACGGCACGCGGCATTGTGAATGACAAATTTCCCTTTTATTATCTGCCATTGATGGTATTCTAGTAGCAGCCTCTTTATTGCGTTTTTTCCTCTCCTGCTATTAAAGTGCTGCATCATTAAGCGGGATAATGCCATTTTTTAAAAAGGCTGACGGCCGTGGGCTTTTATGAGCAGTGGCGGCGGCGCCTCTGCTGGAATAGCAATGCAGCCATATGGGGGACGGCTGGTGTAAATGACTTCTTAGTGGTGCACTGGCTCGTGAAGGACACATTGACAGGCAGACCAGACATGAGATACACATTACCCCCCCCCCCCCCCCCCCCATCCAACCCCCACACGCACCCTCATCCTACGCACTGAGAGGAAGGGGGAGGAGGTGGTAGGGGGCACAGCAGTAGCAGTAATTAAAAATACAATATCAAAAAGCGACCTTTCGTAGATTGAGTCCTGGATGAATAAAAATGTTATAGCGATGTGCCACTTGGGCCTGTCATTAAAACAGACCATGTGTCAGATTTTTTTTTTGCCTCTTGCCCCTGGAACTACAGGGAAAGCTAGCCAGACATACTCCCCCCCTCACACCCCCCAGAGATAACAGAAGACAATCTATCAACCTCATATCGTTTTATTAGATTTCAATCTAGTAATTGCTGATAAACATCTGGGTGATTCAAGATCATTCATTAATTTTAGCCGCAAACTTGATCTGAAACAATGGAAATCAAGTAGAGGAAAAATATCTACAGAAGCCCAAAGCAGCGATGCATTATTATTATTATTTCTTTCTTGTTTTCTCATGATATTGACATAACTGAAGTTGTTTTCTCATGATCATGATGAATGGGTTTTCGGTTTAAATGCCTGAAATGATGTATGTGGTTAACACAAGCTCATGATATTTTCATGTTTTATTCTACGACATAAAATACACCACTAATACCCCACATGTGATTTATTTTAAGCTTTTACATGTCCTGAAAAAGGCAGTTGCTAAGAAGTGACTAAATGGGACTACAGAGGATGTCAACATGTCTTTCCGAACAGGAAAACACATCAACTATGTCCTCGTTTTGTTCATACTCACGCTCTTGCAAACTATTCCAACTTCCAATATTTTCCAGTTGTAGTTATTTTAAAATAAAGATCGAAGGGTCGTCGGAAGCTTAGTGGTGGTGACGTTGAAGTCACGCGACCGTCTTGATGAACAATGCGTGTAAGAATCATTCAATTCAATTCAATTCAATTCAATTTTATTTGTATAGCGCTTTTTACAATAGTCATTGTCTCAAAGCAGCTTTACAGAAATAAAAAAAACAGGTATAAACAGTCAGAAACAGATAAAGAGAGACAAACAGGAACAGATAAACAGAGACAAACAGGTATAAAACAAATGGAATTTATCCCAACTGAGCAAGCCACTGAGTGGCGACGGTGGCAAGGAAAAACTCCCTAAGATGTTTTTTGAGGAAGAAACCTTGAGAGGAACCCGACTCAGAAGGGAAACCCATACTCATCTGGGTAACACAGAAGAGAATCATAAGCTTTTGTTGGTCACAGAGCTTATTTTCAAATAAAAATAATTTTAAAACATGTTAATGTTAATATGGCTTTTTGTCGAGGGAACCAGGGTGATGGTAACTTCCTGGTTGGCCTACAAAAATACGTCATGCCTGCAGAATTGACGACTTTCACAACATTAGTATCCGACACTTGAGAATGGATGGAGAAGACACCCCTCACTCTTAATGCGGAAATAAAGTCAATCTCTACATTGGGCAATTATTACATTTACGATGGTGAAGACGCCAATGTGCATGCAACACCAGTCTCAATCACAAGGCACAGGATTTTCTCTGGATAAAATCACGTCGTGAGAAAACAATCTTTGTCATGTCGAGCTCGTGAGAAAATTGAGTCACGATCACGAGAAAACAACAAAGAAAAAAGATTATTAATGCATGGCCACTTAGGAGTTCGGTAAATATGAGTATTTTTGGTGATTTTTTTTTTTGTTTTAAAGCCAAAACTGCTTGAAACAGTTTGTTTGCACATGAACGCAACATACACAGACTAACTTCCTTCCTAGACTGACATTATTCCTGTTGTTTACAAATGAAGGAATTTACATGTAATGCTAGCTCATAAACAAACTTCTGACTATCACACCTCAGCACATCTTAAGCTCAAGTCTATGTGGATAACTGCGACATGGGAGTAGATATAGATCTTACTTAATTATAACAACATCTTTGACCCAAAGCCTGAAACAGGTTTTATCATGCCAATCTGTAATTAGTGCTCTTCTCTTTGTGTGCTGTGCTCTCCACTTTGTGTTTGTGTTTCTTTTCCCTGTATAATTAGGCTGCTGTGTTCATTATCCCAGCTAATTAGCGTATGCAAATCATGAGGAAGTTGTTAATTCTGATCCTCTCCATTGAGTGAGTCACCTGACATTGACATCGCAGATACTTCATCTTCTTTTTCTTTGGCCTTCTCTCCATCACCTTGAGCTGTGATGAATATCTCTAAAACGTATCGCATCTAAACCCAAAAAAACTGTATGTTGGCTCACACCCGAGTCGAGAGTGTGTGATCATGGACCAGAGACGTGTGGCGTTTGGCTTGTGGTAAACGATGTAGCAATGTGGCCATGGATTTTATACAAGGTATTGATTGATAAACAGCGGCTCTAACATTAGTTCCGGCTACAAAGCAAATGACAGATTTAGGTTATGCACTCGTTCTAATGCGTTAGTCATAAATAGTAACAATTTACCTGAGTATTTATGGTGCATGCCACATAAACTTATTTACAAAAAATAAAAGAGTGTAATTGTTGATATATTGTTGATATATTGTTGGTTTACTGTGAGTTTATGTAGCATTTATGGAAAGAGCTAAAGATAAAGATATATTAAAGAGATAAGGCTGTACGTTTTCCAACATGGGAAAGACTTCAGGACATAGGACTTTATGGGTTTACATGGTAAACTGCATTTAAAAAATTTAAAATAAAATCGTATTAACTTCAAGAAAGGTAAAAAAGAGAGACTAATGACGGAATGACGTTTTACAGTTGTTTTAACATAAGTAATATCAGGAACTAACTTGTTTTGCACAAGTTCCACAGCATAGTCAGTAAAAAAAATTTGTTGGCAAATTGCTGTGGTTCCAGGCTTCAAGAAGTGCTCTTATTGGAAATAACAGACTTTAGGCTGGTAGCAATAACCTCGTTAACAATCAAGCTGGGCCCTATTACATCACTGCTTGTTTTCCCATAACAGCATGCCTCCAAGTGTGTTATATCTTAGCTGGTGTTGTGAATTTCTATAGAAGTGGATTGGCTAAGGTAAATCACCTTAGCTGTGAATAAGGGAATGGGATGGATTGGCTTGGCTTCCCATCAAAGATGTAGAGTATTTCTGCATTGTGTCCAGTGATAATGATAAACTATGACCAGGATAAAGCATTTACTTTAGATCAATGAATGAACGTGTTGCATTCATACATATTCAGAAATATAGAACAAAACAAATGCGTGTACAAAATATTTACAGTCCTTTCTGAAAAAGGAAGGTTTTAGACTGGCCAAGCCAATCACTGGACCTTAACCAAATTGAGCAGCATTAGAGGAGATTAAAGCGAGATACTCCCTGAAACAAATAACAACTGAAAGAGGCTGTGGTAAAAGCCTGGAAAAGCATCACACACAAAAAAAGAAGTAACCAACAAATTGGTGATGTCAGTGAGTCTTTATACAGGCTATACGCACTCATTGCAAGCAAGGGATATGCAACCAAATATTAAGTGTTATTTACTTCAAGACTTATCTGTTCCTATCCTTTTGCTCGCCTAAAAATTGGGTGATCTGATACAAAAGGTCTATGTTTTATGTTGTTTAACACATCTAAATGAAAATACTGGGAAATAAAAGCTGAAACCCTAAACTCTCAGCTCATATCTACAGCTGCAGTCTACAGCGAATACAAATGAATTGGCCTTGCTGTTCCAGTAGTTTCAGACTGGACTTTAGCAAGTCCTTCAATAGTGTACACAGAAGGCTGTGTGTGGATCTACATAGAAAGCGGCTTTATTTCAATCCTGCGAACATTCCCAACATTATGTTCCACTTAGCAGGGTGGACTGTTATTTCAGCAACGTCAGCTCCTCATTGGTCATGTTAATGCATCATATGGCCTGTCTTAGTGCTTTACCTCAAGGCAGACGTTTGAATTATGTTTTCTAATTACTCAGTCAGCTGACGCTGTGTAAGAACAGTGTGCTGGGTAATTCTTTTATTATTATTTCATTCAGTGTCAGTGTACGCACACACAATTGGAATTATGTGTGACAGATTAAGTGTATATGTGATTTGTTCCCTATATAGTGTAGTATCTAACACTTCAAGGAGATATGCTAATGTCAGGTTTCTCAGACAGAAGGTGTATTGAGGCATTGGTTCCAACTAGGGATAGTCTTTATTTGACAGAACTGGTGAAATCAAGCATTGTTGACAATGTAGACAAGTTTGCATCAACTGGATTAAGAGAAAGACAGAACAGTGTTATTTATTGCTGTTGTTGTTGTTAGTAAGTTTGTAACGTCCACCAGCCAATAAAGGAGTCCAACCCTTTTTGCTTGTGTTCTTATAGTCTTTTTTTTTTATTTTTTGACTTTGTTTAACTTATTGCTTTCTTGATAGATTATTTTCGGAGGTGTTCTGGTTTTCGTGTTTTTGTAGCGTAAGCCAATACTGGCATCAGAGGAATCGAAATATTTGATTGAACGCCAGCCTTCTATGCTATTGCCTTCATATATGAATAATGTCTAGGTGTAATACTTGGCTTATTTATCTCCTACATAGAGCTAGCGCTGTGCATTCTGTTCATTTACTGCATAGTCTATTGTTGCATACACAAAGTAACTAACAAAAAAATAATGGCCAGACAGTGTGAAAAGCTATTACTACCCCGATTCCAAAAAAGTAGGGACGCTGTGTGAAATTGTAAATAAAAACAGATTGTAAATGTACCAAGGGCTTAGTGGTTAGTACGTTCGCATCACACCTTCAGGGTCTGGGGTTCGATTCCCGCCGGGGCCGTGTGTGTGGAGTTTGCATGTTCTCCCCGTGGTGTGGGGGTTTCCTCAGGGTACTCCGGTTTCCTCCCCCAGTCCAAAGACATGCATGGTAGGCTGATTGGCATGTCTAAATTGTCCGTAGTGTATGAATGGGTGTATGAGTGTGTATGTGATTGTGCCCTGTGATGGACAGGCACCCTGTCCAGGGTGTACCCCGCCTTGTGCCCAATGCTCCCTGGGATAGGCTCCAGGTTCCCTGCGACCCTGAAGAAGGAATAAGCGGTAGATGGATGGGTGGATGTAAATGTACCAATTGCAAATCATTGCAACTGTTTTTATTTACATTTTACACAGCATCCCAACTTTTTTGGACTTTTTCGGGGTTGTATTTGCTGCTTACTTTAACACCGTGTGGATATTTTTGAGATAGATATCAGGATGTGCAGACAGTTTAGGCATGATGTTCTTAAAAAAAACCAACAACAACATTTGGCATACAGTAGCCTCATGGCTGCAGGGCTGTTTTTCTTTTTCATGGAGTGTTATGCAAGTTTTATTTTCAGTTTACATTTAGACAGTTCTTTGGATTTAGCTGCGTTTTATTTTATTTTATTTTATTACAGACGTGATTATGACAGCATGTTCGTTTTGTTTTAATTCCCCCCATGCAGTTGTCTTAACATTGTAACAGAGAATAGAGAACAGAACGACTAACCACCGCTAGAACCAGCAAGAAAAGTACATGAATAAATAACCCAAACATGTTTGTATGGATAGATAATACCCATGCCACTGAGCATTCAGATAGCTTATTGAAGACTAACAGATAACCCATCTTTAGCTCTCACCCTAGTGCTGAAAGCAGAGAATCTGTAATTCAGGCTCTTCTAAAACTGTTTGTCTATTTTTTTTTTGGGTGCACATCCTTCTTGATCCCTTCAGCTCACCCACTGCTGCAGGCTCTCATGAGCTGAGCGAGAAAGTTGAGTGAAATGTGAGAGAGAGAGAGAGAGAGAGAGAGAGCAAGCAAAAAGTAAGTTAACAACTTCTGCCATCCCCAAGGAGAAGGGAGAGATGAAGGGGAGATTGGAATACAGAGAGTCAGAAAAGAACATGGTGTTACATATAAAATATGGTTCGGTTTGCTTTAAGAGCATCTGTTCAAACAATAAAACTCACAAATTGCACCTTGACAGTATGTTTTTTTTGTTTTGTTGTTTTGTTCGGACGCCTGTTTAAGAGTCTAGGAAAGATTCTGCTTGAAGAACGCTCTCTGTTTGTAGTCGAGTTACAACTCGTTTCTCAAGGTCAACTTTGAAGATTCAAAGCGAAATTAAGGAAAACATGCTCTGGACCGGAAAGCAGAAGAACAATGACTAATCTCTGTTCAAGTGCTGACCTTTCTGAGCGCTCAGTATGAGGAAAAACCCCACGCCATCCACTCTCATTCCCGCAGATTAATCCTCTTTCTACCGACATTGCTCTGGTCACATGGAAAAACACTGTCACTCACCAAGGCTAAATAAACGTGTAAGACATGTACATTACTGCTGCCAGTGCAACGTATTCATTTACTTACAGCATCTTCCTTTCTAGAGTTCCAGGAACCAATAAATAAATAAATGATGAGTAATACTTTGTCACAGTTTTACTTATATGAGAGTTATGACTTAGTTATACTGTACGAGTTATATGTTGTGAGCTTGTTTATAAAACCTTTCTTGATATTTGTGTTTACAGTTGTACAGTTAACAACCAGAGATCAATGTAATATACAGTAATCTATGGGCTGTGATGGAACAGTTGTCACTGCCAGAGACAATGACTACGTTTACATGGACAGCAGTAATCTAATTATTGAGCTTATTCTGAATAAGACAATATTGTGATTAAGGTGTTTACATGAGTCGCTTTTAAAATACTCATTTCATGTTCAGGTTTTGCATGTTATAGAACCTAGATCGATTAACATCACACGTCATTACGTACCCACGCCACACCGTCCGACGTCCCTCCAGAATTTCATGTATCGACATACAGTTTGTCTTCGTTATGGTACCGTATACAGTTTTGAGTGTTTTTATTTTTCATTTTCAGTCAATTATTTGTCATGCTGTACGTGCATATAGACGACTGCTTGAAGCCGGGGGCTGCGTCCCAAACCGCGTACTTACCGTCTATATAATAGCTGAGATACATGTATTTCTCCTACTACATAGTGTGTGAGTACGTGGTTTTCGGACGCAGCCGTGCTCTCTTGTTTGCCGTAAAACGGTTGAGCGCTGCCGTGTGTGTACGTGTCCTGTCACAAAATGCGGTGAAAACTCCTACACGACGTTAATAGTGTGATTAAAGTGTTTACATGTCTGTAATGCACTGATACTAAAATAATCAAATAAATGTGGATTACGGTCATCTATAATTGCTGTTTACATGGAAGAAAAAAAATAAACATAGCATTTGCAATATGAATAAACATAAATGAGACATAATTGCTGCCAAACAACTCCAAAGTCCATATATCTCTGGGTTACTGTCTCATCCTCTCTCAAATATTGTCCCTAAATTATTCTTGGCCAATTCACACTCACCCAGCTTTCCCCTAGCATAGGACAGCTACCAAGCAGGGAGGGTGAAGGCAATGACATGCTTCCTCTGAGACTTGTGAAGCCAGCCAACCACATCTTTTTTGAATTACTGCTCATGCTACATCACAGGGCAGCATAACACACTCAGAAGTAAGTGCTATCTGTCCTCTTCTGCATTCATGAGCTCACAAACACCCACGATTGGCTTGTGTCACTGTGATTGACAGAGCATGCTGTCCCTCCCACCATTAAAGCATGGCTAATGCTGCACCTCATTCGCCTACTTACCCTATGCACTAAAAATATGTACTCTTTGTGTGAAAAAAAATACATACTTTTGAGTGTGTAGCAAAAGAGTATGCAAGTAATGGGACATACTAACACGTCATGTAAATGAAGAGAACGCTGTTGCCGAGTTACGCACGCTGTCACCGTAAACAAACTCCCTTGGTTATTCCCTTGATTAATTTTTCCACATTTCATTTACACCTCTTTAAAATTAGTCAAAAAGCAGACTGTCACAAAACTCCTCCTCCCTCGCACAAGGAGTTGTGGGCAGCTGAAAAAGTGTCCAGGGATCCACACTTTGAAAATCTACCGGAAATTGTAGATCATCCGGGTACCTTAGGGATGCTCATTTTAACATACTATGAGGTTCTCAGGTACAATTTAGGGCGGATAGTAGGCGAATTAGGACGCAGCTCAGTTTAGATGGTTTGATTTTGAGATTCAAACTTGCGATCTCTGATCATTAAGGTGAATGCTTTCCTTTTGTACAACTCGGAAATCCCAAACTTGGGTTATTGTCTACGTGGAGTTTCACAGGTTCTCCCTGCAGGGATATTGTGATATTGTGGTGATGATATGATATTTTAGAGGACTAAAATCTATTCTATCGATAGTTTGATAATGAAATTATTATGGTTAAAAGCATTACATCACAAGGTCTCAACAGTGGCATAATAAAAACAAGGTAGGGCAAAATATTTCACACTTCTCCGGTTTCCTTCCAGCTCCCAAAACATATTACAGGTGAATTGGACATAGGTGACTCTAATTGGGTCCCATCCAGTGTGAATTTCCACCCGGTGCTCCGTATTCCCAGGACAGGCGTTGGATCCTCCACCAACGTGACCGTTTCTGAAGATGAATGAAGAATGAGACATAATTGGATGTAAATTTTTACACAATAAACAGGTTATAGTCGTCCCATCCATATCCAAAGTGCAGAAAAATATCATGCCTCCAAGACAATGGTGCATCATACAAAAAAATAAAATAAAATAAAAATTCCCACTACTTACCACCTAAAAGAGGATGGCTTTCCTTTTGAGTCTGGCTCCTCTTGAGGGTTCTGTATAATGGTGTCTCAGGATGTTTTTCATTGCCAGTGTTGCCTCTGGTTTGCTCATAATGAATCTAAATCTAGACCTGGATTTCATGACAGTATCAGTAGTTAAACTGATACTGTTAAACTGTTGTTGTGAAACAAAGGAAACGGAACTGCACATTGAATAGCTGCTAATGTGTGTAGCAGAATAGCAAGTAGATAAGTACATAAAACATCACATCTGGAAGGACACAAGTGCAGTCCAGAAGATCATACTGTTCGTTAAACACGTCAATAATAGATGGGAATGAGTGCCCAATGTCACTAAGTGCAGTCTGAGGATTGGTTATTCCTATACTTGAAGTCATCTGTCACCCATCACCTCTCTGTATGCTAACTCATCATTACTGCTGAGAAGTCCATAACTAATTTGTTGTCAGTGAACTTAATCATGTGATTCTTACACGCTCATGAGTAAACCACAGTGCACAGAATACACAGCCCTGGGGGATGCTGTTGGAGGTTGTGCGCTTGTAATCTACCAACACGGGGAAATGCTACAATCAAAATACTGCCTAACGATTAAAATACAAAATCTTTCAAACTCTGCCTGCAAATATTATAAAGAATAGTTTGCCAAGGCTGATAAACTCTAGAGACGATTATACATATCCCGCAGCTCGCGTTAGAGAGCATGTGGTGGAGGACGACGATGACCAAAATACTCCTTGGTGAGGTCTGTGGGAGATTTCATATTCCTCTGTTGAAATGGTCAGGAGGAGACTTGGGTCTGAAAAATTGCCTTCAAGCAACTACAACTTTTAAAGGGACTTCCTTTTCCTTGTTACGACTTTCCAAAGAGCATGGCAAAGATGAGGAAATGACAAACACAGAGTGACTGACTGCAGGAAGCCTGGAGCTACAGACAAATAGCAATATCTCCAGTCACATTTCTTAATACACATGTATAAAATATATTGAAGAATTACATTCACTGACCTGTGACGGTTCAGTTGGTAAAAAATACATAACAAGTGAGCATATATATATATATATATATATATATATGCGTACACACAGCAGGGAGCTGCCATATCACTTTATACTCTTTTAAAACTCTATGTTTATATATGTTTGCACATATGTTTGTATATACCAACTTTATGCCAACTTAAAAAAACAAAACACACACCAGATGGAAAACATTGTAAAGATTGTATTTATATTATGTTTACAGTGGAGCTCAGTGGTTCGTATGATTGCCTCACACCTCTGGAGTTAGGAGTTGAAATCCCACCATTGTCTCAAATTGTAAGATTGTGTGTGCAGTTGTGCCCTACAATGGGTTTGCACCTCATCCATCCACCTTATGCCCCGGGTTCCCTAAGATGGGCTCCAGGATCCCCGGCGACCCTATGCCGGATAAGCAATACGGAAAATGGAAAATAGATGGATGAAACTACAGAAAGTACGTCTTTCCTAAACTCTTCTTTTCTTTCTTTCTTTTTTTTTTTTTTTTCAAATTTAAATCGATTCCTCAGTATTCTTGGGATAGATAAGTGTTATTAGCTTCCTAAAGAAGCTCTGATATCAGTGATGAACAAATGATACATTTGTTAGCTTGCCCACTGTGCAAGTAAAAGCTCCATTGTGCCACCAAGTCCTATGTTTTTGTTGCCTGGAAACCAAACAAAGGATCAACAAAGAAACTATAAAGGGTTTGACGAGAGAAAATTCCCAAAGAGTACTATAGGGTTCTATGTTACGTATTTAATTTTTTTCCCTAACAGTGTACTTGTTATATAGATTCTCTGCAAGTTACGAGTAGCTCTGGTGACACAAAAGTGAGTTTGTCCAGTAATCATTCCCATACCATGTTGTTTTTTCTCTCACATTTCTCCAGACCCATTCCATAACACACTCACATGAACCGGATGTATTTAATGAAGCTGAATTCCATTTGCAAAAATAGATACAGTATTTATACTACAAGTCTACTTTTTAACAATTGCATGTCTTTCTGCAGTGTGAGACCTAGTATATAATATAAAATGATAATATAAAGACATAAAATTAAAGCTTTAATTTGTGTTTCTAATGAGTGAGATCCAATCCAAGTAAAGGCTCAAGAATAAAAGTATGTTCCTGTGATGTGTGGGAAGATATTATGTGCTTTAACCTCAATGCACTAAATGATTCACCTGGAAGTGAGTCACCTGGAAGAGCCACTGTGTGGGAGGAATTGAACCGAGCTGCTCATTAAGCGCTCATAAATGCTACAACCACTGTGGCCTTTGCACTCTCATTACGTGGTTTAAAGCAATGCAAACTCTTCAATAAACCCCTGTATCTTTCTTTGTAATATATGAATGGTACGGTGTGAATGGTTAAAAAATAATCTTAAATAATAAATCATACACTCGATCAGTGTTATCTTCAGTAACATGCTGCTTTTAGGGGAGAAGAAGAGAGCTAGAGGGATTCTCCAGCTCCCTTAGTGTGCATAACAAGCTAAGATCAGGGCTTAAGAGCTTTCAAAGCAATGCCCTTCAGTAGCCACTGCTTTACATTCAAGCTGTAACCCCTGCCACATGTTGGCGCTCATTAAGCCAGTAGGTGTTAAAACTTCCTCAGCTAAATTGCATCTCAAAAAATAATTCTCACTAAAAAAGCCAACAGTGTTGCTCTCCATTGTCCTTTTGGTTCGCAGTGTCTCCATCACAGCCAGGCAACCGTCCTCCATTGACAATAATGATGTATCTCACTCTTTCTGAGTGCGAGTGAGTTCCCTGTGGACAGGCGGCAAGATTAGCGTACCACGCAGGCAGAATGAATGGTGGCCTCGACACAGGAAGCAACTCCCTGGGGCTTCAATTACCAGAGCTGCTCTCTATATTGGGAAAGAACTGGCAGCTAGTCTCTCTCTCTCGCTCTCTCTCTCTCGTGCCACACTGCTTCTGCCTCGCCTTCCTTTTTAAGCATTACCTCTGGCCATCAGCCTAACTTTCTTTACACAACTGCATACAGAGCCTTTGAGCTCGGTGGAGCACCATTGTTGAGATGTTGTCCTAAATGTAGACATACTATAATATTTGGACAAGGCGTCTATAGACTTGATTAGCACAATTTAGTTCGTTTCAATTTGATTATATTTGTACAGCACTTTTAACAATAAAACGTAATCACAATGAAGCCTTGCAGAAATCCGGATTTAGATTTCGAGCTAGCCGGAGGCAACAGTGGCAAGGAAATATTCCCTGGGGAAGAACATGAGGAAGGACCTTGAACTTTGTGAGCAGCCTCAAAAGGGTTCCTCTTCTAGGTGACACTGGATAGTGCGATTATATATTTTCAGTCTGTGCAGGATTTTGAGGAGTTTTTTTTTTTTTTGCGGGATTGTTGTTGCCAAAAATGCTTGATTTTCACAACTTTCACGACTTGCAGAGTTTTTTGTGCTTATTTTTTTTGCTGCAAAAAACTACTGGAATCGGCGAAGTTGCAGTGATGCCTTTTTTGCAAGGCCTTTTAGCCGTACTCATGTTCGACGCATGTGAATCGAAGAGGGCTTTGGCTGAATGCGGGTTGTGATGATATCACATGACGCGTCTCGGCCCAAAATCTGCGGAAACTCTGTGGTGATTTCGAAAATCCTCCAAATGTTGTGGAGTTTGCTTGATTTTGCGTTCATTTCTGTAATCTGCTAAATCATTACAGTATAAAGATATAGAAGATCAAAGGAAAACAGTAGTAAGTGTGTTCAATGAATGGATATTCAGTATGTCCTGGGATGAGCACCAGCCAGTCTTTATGATTATAGCAGCAGTTCTCAGCAGTTCAGCATTATCCACAGAAGCAAGGATGACTGTTAAATCAGGTACATCTGGAGTGTAAGACACGCCACAACAAATACACTCACAGATATGTTCTTATCCAACAGTGGTTTAAAAGCGTGTACTCTGCTACAAATTACGACTAGGTATGAAGAGGCATTTCAGTCACATAGACAGAATTCGGTTGCCTTGTGACCACTGAAAACTCTGACAAACATACAAAGTAAATGAGAGGAGTATTTTTAAAAGCTATTATGTAGAGTAAATGGTAGGGAAAGTACAACATATTTCAATAACTGAGAAAGCGACAGTCTAAACCCTGGGGCACTTCACGACTCCGCCAACGTCAGTCTCTCTCAATGCCACCCGGGCTGTATTATTGAATTGTACATCTCTGTGGGAATTTAATTACATGGCCGTCCTGCATGATTTAAACTAGAATATGATCATCTCTCTGTTGGTGTTCTACCCTGACATCAAGACAGTCAAGGAAGCCTAGGCTCAATATACTCACCTAATATGCTGTCATGGGAATTGTCAAACATGCCCAATATCAAATTCTAGATACTAGTAAGTGTAGTCAACAGCCTGGGATATGACATATAAGTAAGACGCTGGTGAAATCCAACACGGAACCTCAATTAACACCGAACAGCTGCGTGGCAATTATTTGCAGACAAAATAATGAAAAGAAACATTAAACAAAAAACAACAACTTTGAGTTTACATTCAAATCAGAATTGCAATTACCAACTCACACTTCAAAGGGTTTTAGAAATGAAATTGTCATGCTAATATATTTTGATTGCCACATTATAGGAGCCAAATAAACTGGATTGCAGGGGCAGATGTGGCTACTGATGCGTAAATTTGATATTTCATATCAGATTAATCTGACCGAGTCACTGGATGGCGATCTTCACGCATGTTGTCGTGTGTTATTTAAAAGACTCGTCGATTTAGCAATTAAAATGTGTGGCTCATAAGGGTATGCGTCTCTGCTTATATAATCTGCAGACTTAGCATTCGGAATGCTAAGTGCAGGATTTAAACTTTTTGATAACACTCCAACACAGTGATTCCACCCCCTACGTGCACTTGAATTGAAGTGATTGGTATAAAAAGAAAGAATTGGAAATAGAGAAAAGCGATATCGGCTGATGCTTTATCCTCAATTGACTGAACACATCGAGTCCTCACAGGTCCCTGAGTGGCATTTGGAGATGATTTCGAAAGAAGGCCAAAGTGTTACAGCAATTTTCCTCCTCCTCACTCAGTTGCAGTCTCACTTCTTTTGTTTTACTCCATCAGTCTAGAAGCACAGTGATTTCATCCTGCATGGAGGCCCATACTGTGTATAATAAAATCACATATATTTCTTACTGATCACCCTTTTTACTTTTACAAGCGAAGGGGACTTAATGGCATGTGAGCTTAGCACTGGATATATGAAGATTAGTATGAGAGACTGCAAGACTAAAAAATAAATACAGCAATGATGACAGTCGTGGGGCAGTGGTGGCTTGGTGGTTAAGGCTCTGGGCTACTGATCGGAAGGTCAGGGTTCAAACTCCAACACTGTCAAGCTGCCACAAATAACCCTCTCTGCTCCAGGGGCGCTGTGTCATTGCTGACCCTGCGCTCTGACCCCAACTTCCTGACATGCTGGGGTATGCGAAGAAAAGAATCTCACTGTGCTGTAATGTATATGTGATCAATAAAGACTCATTATTCATTATTGTCCAGCTCCCGGTTTTACCTTGAGCTTGGTTGCTTTCTGTACAGAGTTTCATATGTCCTCCATGCTTATGTGTTCCTCTAGGGTTCTCAAATTTCCACCCAAAAACATGCCTGAAGGTGGTTTGGCAACTCTAACGCGTCCCTAGGTAGGAATGAAGAAGAAGCCTTTTGTCACATACACATTACAGCAAAGTGATATTCTTTTTTTTCCCCCCACATATCAGAATGCAGGATCATGCCATGATAGTTTCCCCTTGAAGCAGAGACGGTTAAGGGCCTTGCTCAAGGGCCCAACTGTAGCAGCTTGGCACTTGAACCCTTGACGTTCTGATTAGTAACCCAGAGCATTAACCGATTGAGCCACTACAGAGTGTGCAAATATGTGTGCACGGTGCCCTGTAATGAACAGCCGTCACATCCAGAGTGTGTTCGTGGGATAGGAACAACCTCCAAATCCACCACCACCGTCACCAGTATAGAGTGGTAACTGCAGTTGAATGAGTGGAAGAGCCATCTGGCTATGACTTGCCACTGGAGGACAATGAGCACCACGTTGGGCTCGGCTCTCTCTTCCAGGCACATTTCACAACATTTACCAAGAGACATGGATAAACATTAGCGCAGCTACCCAGATCTACTTGTGATTCACTGAAGCTGTGTCTTGGATCCATCACCGTCTCTCTGTGATAAAGCTGTCAATTACAGCACTCCCAAAACTCCTGCAGGTATCGACTTGACATTTGGTCCAGTGGACCAGACAGGAATTAAGGCTCCAAGCTCCGTGGCTGATTTTGCAGAAAGACATCAAAGACAAACGCTGCACTTCATTGTGGGTGTGGCACCATAGCGTTGATCTTTGAAAAACTATTGTTTATGCAGCATTATAAAACAGTTGATTAAGATAAAAATGATAAAAACGTGTCCTAACATCTCACAGCCTGTACTCTCACTCAAATGTGTGCTCAGTAGTTTAAGAGCACATGAATTTTTCTCTGCAGACCTTCAACTAGAGGGAAACAGCCTACACATATACTGTATAATGCATTCTGAGAACATTTAAACTTTATGCAGTAAATGTTAGACAGCCTGACATTTCTGATGACTCTGGCTTTTATTGGAAGACTGATGGTGAAACTTGAAAGCCACTTATTCCACTTACTTTTTAATCTTCTTGCTTAAAACCAAAATGCAAAAAACAAAAACAACAACAACAACAAAAAACAACAACCGTCTAATCTCCTTTCTGGCTTGATTTCTCTCTGAGTCGGAGAATTAAATGTTTTGAGGGTTTTTTCATTTTTTTGTTTTTTGTTTTTTTGCTGTCGTGACTTGAGCCCAGGGCAGCTATAAACACACGGGTGTACACAACCAATAAGGGAATTCTAAAACAACAACAACAAACAAACAGTAAAATTATTATAAATGCTTCGCATAAAAGCTGTAATCATGTACAGCCATTTTTTGGTCTCTAAAGTGCCATGAAGTAACAGCTCCTTTGCTAAAGTGTTCTCTAACCAAAAAGTTCCGTGTCATATCTTTTGTCATAACTTCGGCACATGCTTTAATAAAAATGCAATGACAGTACAGTCCGGAATATGAGGATATATTGAAAGGAAATCTCATTTCTTGGGCGCAGGAGAAAAGATCTGAACCTTGTAACCTTTGAAATGAAAGGCATTTTACTGCGGTGACACTGCCACAGTTCGCCAAATTTCTGAATTTTTAAGATATAAATATTGTTATGCTATATTGGCACAAGACTGATAAAGCTGATAAAGCATATATAAAAAAAGCAGCATTTTATATCCCTGGTATTCCAGTCCACATTAACACATTTAACTCATCCTACTAAATGTTGTTCTCCTAGGTGAAATTTGTTATGGGTGTACCACTGAAGACAAACCCTCCCTTATCAATGTAGATGTGAAAATATCACCATTCTCATTCTGCCATAGCACATAGCATAGGCACTGAGCTGTCTAGAAATGACCATTGTGTGTGAATGTGATTGAGCAAAGGATAAGGATGTAACCAAATATGATTATGTTATTCGGAAAGAACAGATAATATGTTCTAAATGGTTATAAGTACAGATATGAATATTAATCTTATTGTTTTTTAGAAAGCTTGCCAGAAAGGTTCACAGTTCAGACTAGAGTTGTGCATCATTACTGGGATCCTGTGGGATGATGCAACAAAAAAAGCTGTGCGAGTGGGAGGTATTTACTTTCCTTACAGGCATGTGCAAGTGGTCAGATATGAACCTTGCGGGGAAGGGGGGGCGGGGACTTGGGTGGGAGGACTATGTTTATTAAATTGATCCATTTACAGTGTTCATTTATTCATCATTGCTAACTACATGGTCAGGGTCTTGGTGGTTTCAGTTTAGCTTATTTTTGGAAATAGAACCAACGATAATTTGAAAATGATGCACACGGGTAGTAACAAAAATAAATGCATACAAAAGAAAACAGTCCCTCACACTTCTCTAGACCAATTTTGAACTCGAGTGACATAGCTGAGGTTGAGGAACTGTCAGGAATAGAACTAACACATCATGCTTATAGTGATGCATTTCTACCTCTGGGTTGCCCTCCAGTGTTTTCCAGGGGTATACTGGTATCTTATATATTTAACCAAAAAATAAAAATCCATTCAGGTTTTAAATCCGAATAGAGATACAGATATTTGAAGCACTAAACAGATACAGATACAAATGATATTTGTGTGATATTTCATTTCAACCCTAGTGAGCAGGTATAATGTGTAGGCACTGAATCTATTTCCATATACTGTTAATCAGTTTTGATTTTCTTTTTTGTCCTGTGCAGTCATTTAGTATTTCTTTGTTCCTTATTTATTATTTTTTTAATTTACACTTTTTAATTTGACTTTCCCTTGCCAATGCACCTTCACAATACTAAAGGTTATGATCTGAACAAATATAATGAACACAGCAGAGGAATAACCCGCTACACCGCTTGGGTCTCGCTCTGATGATTGGTTTGGTTCTGTACTGTACGTCTGCAGTGCTGTTGCTATGGGTGAGGTGGAAAAACAGTGTTGGATTTGTGGCTCAGATGGATGCTTGTGTTTATAAAGAATATCATAATTATTTTCATAATATGTTGCCAAATCTCTATTTTTTTTTATAGACACGACTTGCAGTGCAAGATTAACCCGTATGGCTTTTCCTCCTCCTCAGCCGAATTGAGACATTGCACGGGGCCATCAGAAAACAAAGATCCTCCCTCCCTCAGGCAGAATCACTTTCCAGATGAGTTCCTGACATTTGCCTGACATTTGGGTCCCTTCTGTTGGCCGAGTCTGAAATCCCTGACCCAGTAAAACCCAGCTGTGGCTCTCAGCTCTTCCGGGAGAGAGAGAGAGACAGGCATATGTCAACAAGGTAGACATTCAAAAAGTCAATTACAGCAAATCGATCCACAGGCTTATAAGGTTTAAACTATACCGTATAAATACCCCTAGATTCTTCAAGAAATTATAGAGAGTGAAGAAGGCATGCAAAGGCAAATGATAACGCTGCAATATTTTGTTTAATAGCAAGCACCATTGACTGAAATGCTTCATTGGATTAACTGACCAGTACTGAGTAAGATTACAAAACAAACAAACAATTAAACAAACAAACAAACAAAAAAAAACACAATAATTTAAGAGAACAAATTATTGTTATATTGTTAGATGAAGAGAGACATTTCACCTCATCATGTGGAGATCATTAGATAATTAAACTTGAATTATTCCCTCCTTTTAAAATACAAATGGAGAATATACACACCGATCAGACATAACATTAAAACCACCTGCCTAATATTGTGTAGGTCTGACCCATCAAGCTTTGGACTCCACAGGACCTCTGAAGATGTGCTGTGGTATTTCGTCCCAAGACACTAGCAGCAGGTAGTTTAAGTCCTGGAAATTGCGAGGGGGGGCCTCCATGAATCAGAATTTGTCCAGCACGTCCTTTCTGATTGAGATCTGGGGAATTTGGAGGCCAAGCCAACACCTTGAACTATTTGTCATGTTCCTCAAACCGTTCCTGCACAATTTTTGCAGTGTGACAGGGAGCATTATCCTCCTGAAGGAGACCACTGCCATTAGGGAATACCGTTGCCATGATGGATTGTACTTGGTCTGCAACAATGTTTAGGTAGGTGGTACGTGTCAAAGTAACATCCATATGAATGCCAAGACCCAACGTTTCCCAGCAGAACATTGCCCAGAACATCACACTGTTTCCGCCGGCACACACACACACCACCCATAATTTTAATTATAAAGGGCATGATAATTAGTTGGTGAGATGAATCAGGTGGGTGTCATTCCTCCAGGAATACAGTAAAGTTTGTGGAGACAAGTAGCACACGTACAAATGTAAGAGAGCTAATTGGTGCCGTGACCCGGGTGAATATCTGGGTTTTTTTTTTTTTTTTTTGTAGCAGCAGAGAAGTAATGATAAAGACCACAGATACTGGTACAGAATGTATGATGCTGCCTTCAATGAAACTAATTGTTTGGTCAAGCTATATATGCATGTTCTCCCATTTTGCAAACTTTTTCGAAACTTGCACATTCAGTCTGTAGGAATTGATTGGATGGAATTAGACCACATAAAAGAAACCGCCCCAAAATGACTCCAGTATCCATTATCCTGAAATCTTAATTGACTTGGCTTAAATTAGGTGAGGACAGAAAGCTTTAGATTCTACTCAAGAAGGGCTGGATATTTATTTTGTGAAATGGGGGTCACATGCAGTTCCAAGAGAAACACAATTCTCTGATCAATTCTAAAGTTAATGTGGGCACACTGCCTGCTTGGAGATAATATCACTAGTGTATATGGTGTATGTGGTGCAACTTTGAAGTATACAATTGAACACCAGTTTAAAGCTGTAGCTGTTTATTTGACACTGGAAATATTGTGTAGGACAACAAACTGATTCGATCTTTTGGGATCAGGGATCTTGACATTTCTCTGCTATGATATTTCCACTCAGTGTGATTAGTAATACGCTTTACCTAAAGACCAAAGAAAACAGGTCAATATAGAGAGTAATGACCCATAAAGTAATTGAAACAGTCTCATTTTTCATCCAAAGGTGACTGTTAGTAGGTCCATGTGTCCAGCCTGGGTAAATGCCCATGACTCAGCCCAAGACAGGGCTACTTGAGACTGTGTGAGCATGGGAAAGATGTGATGATATGCATCAGTGAGCCGCAGCTGCTCCACTCCGCTGCACCCCTCCTTTCCTCTCTATAGATTTATAACTCTGATTAGCGACCAGTGATCCAGAACATCAGGACATCTTAGATACAGTTCACTAGGAGTCAGATTCTTTTAGATATGGTTTACAGATGAGGTGTTCTCTCTTGTGATGAAACAGCTTTTTCAGAAGTCACTGAGTCATGAGAGACTACAATTATTTTGAGACAAAATGCACGAGGGCAGCTGCGAGAGATAGAGAAGCTGCTTTTCAAAAGAAAATCCCTTCAGAACTGGTTGTATGGTAACATCAGTTATTTCCGGTCATTCGTTAATTGATTCATCTCCAGGAGCCTATCCTGGGAACAGTGGACCTGAGGAATATTCTGGAATACACCTGGGATTGAATACCGGTCCATCGCAGCACTCACTGTATACACACCTAGGGGCAATGTAGAGTAGACAATCCCCTGGTATGTTTTGGGGAGGTGTGAGGAAACCAGATAACCCAAATTGAGAACATGTGGAACCCCATTTAGAGAGCATCTCGAGCTGAAGATTGAATCGGACACCCTGGAGCTGTGAAACAGTAGCAGTACCTGCTTACTTTCCAGACCATTTAGTTTATTTCAATTTATTTATTTATTTTTCTTTAGAAAGAAGCAAATATCTTCCAAAAAGACAATTTCAAATATGAAATGAAATATGTAAAGAAAGGCTTAACCACATCGAATGAAATATTCGACGGATTTGACTGAACTCAATATATTTCCACCTGCTAAGTGTTTCTACTCATTCAGATTCTTACTACGTCTTTGTAAGGAAGTGAAATGTTAGAAAGGGCAAAAATGTTACTTTGAAGTAAAGCAGCTTCTAACTGATTGTCTAGCATCAAATGAGGTCATTGGCTTTCCATATTAATGATACTTACGTGCATTTGAAAGGGTTTGCATTGGCTATAAGATTGGCTCGGAACAAAATGGGTATAATTAAACAAAAGACGGGTTTATGTACAGATGCCCTATACATACGTAGTTTATTTCACAATAATGGTTAAATCGCAGAGAGGAAATAAGACACAGGGAAAAACAGCAATTACAAATGATTACTATCGATCAGAGTCTGGCTTGCTGGCTTTGAACTGTGAAGCGCTGTTTGAGAATTCAATTTCTTCTGTTTGTTGTGTAGGCCCATTTCATTTGCCCAGTTTTATGTCTGTTTCTCAACCATCTCCAAGAAACCCTTGGAGCTGATGGGTTTCATAATGTGGTGTGTAGGTCTGTATTGAATCTAATGATCCTTGGGGTGACTTGAGAGTTGCTGGGCGTTCAAGAACATCAGTTTGTCCTCTTATACCTCATGGTCCATTAGATTGGCGTACAACATACAATGGATAAAAAAAAAATATTCTACGCACCTCTGTTAAAATGGTAGGTTTTTTTGTGAAGTCAAAAATGAAACTAAGATGAATCATGTCAGAACATTTCCCACCTGTAATGTGCAATTGCAAAGTATACGAATAAAGTAAATCATGATCAGAACCTTTTTAGGGGGGAAAAAAATAAGAAGAAAAGACTTACAATAGTCTAGTTGCATGAGTGTACACACCCCATCTCCTCTGCACAGCCCGCTTCAGGTTACCCCACAGATGTTTTGCTGGATTTAGGTCTGTGCTCTGGCTAGTTCATTCAAAAACCTTGATCTTCTTTTGGTTAAGCCATTCCTTTATTGATCTGGATGTAGGTTTGGGTCGTTGTCATGCTAAAAGTGGAAATCCTTTTCATCTTCAGCTTACTAGCAGACACCTGATTGTTTTCCACTAAAATTGACTGGTATTTGTAGCTATTCATGATTCCGTCCACCTTGTTTAAAGCCCCAGTTATGGCTGAAGAAAAGCAGTTATAAAGCATGATGCTGCCACCACCTTGTTTCACTGTGGTATGGTGTTCTTTTGGTGATTCCAAATACAGTGGTGTGAAAAAGTGTTTGCCCCCTTCCTCATTTCCTGTTCCTTTGCATGTTTGTCACACTTAAGTGTTTCGGAACATCAAACCAATTTAAACAATAGTCAAGGACAACACAAGTAAACACAAAATGCAATTTGTAAATGAAGGTGTTTATTATTAAAGGTGAAAAAAAATCCAAACCATCATGGCCCTGTGTGAAAAAGTGATTGCCCCCCTTGTTAAAACATACTATAACTGTGGTTGTCCACACCTGAGTTCAATTTCTCTAGCCACACCCAGGCCTGATTATTGCCACACCTGTTCACAATCAAGGCATCACTTAAATAGGAGCTGCTTGACACAGTAAGGTCCACCAGAAGATCCTTAAAAGCTACACATCATGCCGAGACCCAAAGAAATTCAGGAACAATTGAAAAAGAAAGTAATTGAGATCTATCAGTCTGGAAAGGGTTATAAAGCCATTTCCAAAGCTTTGGGAATCCAGCGAACCACAGTGAGAGCCATTATCCACAAATGGCTAAGACATGGAACAGTGGTGAACCTTCCCAGGAGTGGCCGGCCGCCCAAAATTACCCCAAGAACGCAGCGACGACTCATCCAAGAGGTCACAAAAGATCCCACAACAACGTCCAAAGAACTGCAGGCCTCACTTGCCTCAGTTAAGGTCAGCGTTCATGCTTCCATCATCAGGAAAAGACTGGGCAAAAATGGCCTGCATGGCAGAGTTCCAAGGAGAAAACCACTGCTGAGCAAAAAGAACATCAAAGCTCGTCTCAATTTCTCCACAACACATCTTGATGATCCCCAAGACTTTTGGGACAACATTCTGTGGACTGATGAGACAAAAGTGGAACTCTTTGGAAGGTGTGTGTCCAAGTATATCTGGCATAGAAGGAACACTGCATTTCATAAAAAGAACATTATACCAACAATAAAATATGGTGGTGGTAGTGTGATGGTCTGGGGCTGTTTTGCTGCTTCAGGACCTGGAAGACTTGCCGTGATAAAAGGAACTATGAATTCTGCTGTCTACCAAGAGATCCTGAAGGAGAATTCCGTCCACTTTGTTCGTGTACTCAAGCTGAAACGAACTTGGGTTCTGCAGCAGGACAATGATCCTAAACACACCAGCAAGTCCACCACCAAATGGCTGAAGAAAAACAAAATGAAGACTTTGGAGTGGCCTAGCCAAAGTCCTGACCTGAATCCTATTGAGATGTTGTGGTATGACCTTAAAAAGGCCGTTCATGCTCGAAAACCCTCTAATGTAACTGAATTAGGACAATTCTGCAAAGATGAGTGGGCCAAAATTCCTCCAGGACGCTGTAAAAGCCTCATTGCACGTTATCGCAAACGGCTTGGTTGCAGTTGTTGCGCTAAGGGTGGCCCAACCAGTTATTAGGTTTAGGGGGCACCACTTTTTCACACAGGGCCATGATGGTTTGGATTTTTTTCACCTTTAATAATAAACACCTTCATTTACAAATTGCATTTTGTGTTTACTTGTGTTGTCCTTGACTATTGTTTAAATTGGTTTGATGTTCCGAAACACTTAAGTGTGACAAACATGCAAAGGAACAGGAAATGAGGAAGGGGGCAAACACTTTTTCACACCACTGTATATCTTTTGGAATTATGGAATTTTTATACCTTTTGGAATATGGTCATCAGACCATAATACATTTTGCCACATGGTTTGTGGTGATTTATTTGGACTTGGATGGTTTTTGTCAGAATGGGCTTCAGGCTAGCCATTCTACCCCATAGCCCAGACATGTAAAGAATACGAGAGATTTTTGTCACATGCAGAGCGTAATCAGTACTCCTCAGATATTCCTGCAGCTTCTGTAGGTCTCTTGGAAGCCTCCTTGGTAAGTTTTTGTCTTGTCCTTTTGTAAATTTTGGAGGGACGTCCTGTTCTAGGTGATGTCATTGTGGTGCTCCATTTTCTCCACTTGTTGATGATGACCTTCGTGGCACATCTAATATTTTGGAAATTCTTTTAGACCCCTCTCCCGATTGATACCTTTTCACAAGTGAGATACCATGCATCCTTGGTAAGCTCTTTGCGGACCATGGCTTCAGCAGTCAGATGAAACCAAGAAGATGTCAAGAAAACCCTAGAGAAACGGCTGATCTTTATTTGGGGTTCAACAGAATCCTTTGATTGATGACAGCTGTATGATAATTATTTTTAAACCTGAAATTGAATGCGATTGTTTCATTCTGAACACAGCCATATCCCCATTTATACAAAAGTTTTGCATACTTATGCAACCAGGTTATTGTACCTTATTTTATTATCCATATTTTTCCCTAAAATGTTTCTGATTGTTTTTCACTTAATTTTTATACACTGTAATGCCACATTGAGGGTGGAAAAAGTTCTGACATGATCTTAGTTTCATTTTTTTCATCACAAAAACCTGCCATATTCACATGGGTGTGTAGATTTTTTTATTATTATTATTTTTTTTTATATATCTACTGATCTTTAGGAACAGCCAAAAAAATCAATGCCCATTGGTCTAATGTATTCCATGGCGTTGTTGTCTGCTATATAACACCGAAAAAATTGAAGGACATTCCTGTAGCAGTTCACAGAGGAAGAGAAAGTGACAAATTTTCCCCAGACACATTTGTTTACAGCTTCTTGATATCAAACAGGTTTCTCAGTGTGTAATCAGTTGCAATGTAGTGTGTGTTGACATTGCCTTTCCTTTTCATGTCCCATGCTTCCCTTTCCCTTTACAGGGGTACAAATGAAGGCATGAATTGAAGAGAACAGTTCAGGATGCTTGTGAATTTTTTATATCTCTCCAAACAGGCAGGCAGGCGCACACACACACACACACACACACACACACAGACAGAGTTTAATTTTTTGCTCTTATCCAATTTGCTATTTCAAAGATAATGAAAAAAAAATCCCCCTGTTCAAATAGCTTACTTTGACAAATTATTATCAAAAGACGAGTACTTTTTCATCACGGTTTCTGAGGCTGCTGGGAGATGGCATTGAAATAGGACTGGCGAAGGAGAGGGAAAGTAATCGAGCCACATGGAACAATCCAAATTGGCATTGTGGTACAAAGACAGCTGCATACCCTGGAGGGGACAAACAACATTAAACACAGTGTCAATACATTCAGACAAACACATTTTGAGAGGTATCCTGAGGCAACTCAATCCTACTCTAGTAGCGAAGTGTAGTTAGCAGGTGAAAACTGCACAATGAAGAGAAATTCTTCTCACCGATAAATTCAGTAAGGACTGGCACTGTATATCTAAACAGGCTACCCTGTGGGGTTGGAGCTTTATGATTGTTTTAAATCAACTGTAGTTTTTCAAAAGTGTAATGGGGCAACGTGCACAGGTACAAATTTAAGGGAGGAAATTGAGCTGCAGTGGTGCCATGACCTGGAACATAAGCTTTTGTTTGCCAGCTTTGGAGTTTGGATGATCAAAAATAAATTAGTTTAACTGAGAATTCAGATTATGGTACTGTTTCAGTAGTTGCTCAGGTAGCAAGACTTGATGTCTCTCCGTATTACAAGTTATTTCTGGTTGTCTTGGTTGCAGTCACATGCAGGGTGCTATGTTTGTTTCTTAGCCTGATACTCTTTGGCAACAAATGGACTTCAGATTAACCTGTGTTCGTGTCTACCATCGGCAGACACTGCTAAAGTACAGAAATCATGCAACGAGCAACCTGCATGATGATCTGCTGGGGAAGCTATGCGGTCTCGGCTTGCTGCGTGGACCAGGCCTCCGGTCCTTGGCATCGCCTGTAAGCAGCCAGGGTAAGCGGTGTGTGAGGAAGCGGGAGCGCGAGAAGAGGGTGGAGGTCCATGCTAGGCTAAAAACAAACCCTAGCCAGCCAGCTCTGGGTTTGTTTTTAGCCTAGCACGGCTGGGTCTGTACATTCCCCCGAGCGCTAATGCTAAGGAGGCGCTCTGCAAACTGTATGGTGCTATTCGCAAACTGCAGAACGCACAGCTGGTCTGTATGGACTGTTTATCTTTGCTGGAGATTTCAAACATGTGAATGTCAAATCAGTAATTTCATCAATAAGTGAACTGTGCAATGATTAGAGGTGAACGCCCTCACCTTGGGTACTCAGACCGCATCTCTGTTATGTTAATCCCAGCATACAGATCACTTGGCAGACCCTCCAAACAGGTTTTGAAGCCAGTGACACCACTGTGGTGGGTCTCATCAGATGGGTCTCAAATGAGGTGCAGAGCCAATAATCTGTCTCTGAATGTGGACAAAACATAAGAGATGGTTGTTGGCTTCAGGAGAACATGGAGCGGCCACTCTCCGCTTAACATCGATGGCTCCTCCATGGAGATCGTCAAGGGCACCAACTTCCTTGGTGTTCACCTGGTTGAGAACCTCACCCGGTCCCTCAACACCAGCTCCATAACCAAGAAAGGTCAGCAGTGTCTCTGCTTTCTGAGAAGTCTGAAAAACAACCATCTCCCACCCCTCATCCTCACAACATTCTACAGAGGAACTATTGAGAGCATCCTGAGCAGCTGCATCACTGCGTGGTTCGGAAATCTCACAGATCGCAAGGCCATGCAGCGGATGGTGAGGACAGCTGAGAAGATCATCGGGGTCCCTCTTACCTCCATCATAGACATTTACACCACACGCTGCATCTGCATAGCCACCAGCATTGTGGATGACCCCAGACACCCCTCACACAAACTGCCATCTGGAAAAAGGTACCAAAGCATTCGGGCCCTCACGGCCAGACTGTATAACAGCTTCTTTCCTCAAGCCATCAGACTCCTTAGTTCTCAGAGACTGGATAACACACACACACACACACACACACACACACACACACACACACACTGAACTGAACACAATCCCACTCCCGTCGCACATTTCTGTATTGACTACCTGCACTTTTGCTGCTAATGTACTTATAAAAAAAAACGTATAAAATTTCTGTCATGTTTAATTAATCTCTATCTTCTTTACTTGGTCGCTATAGCAATAACTGCTATCTCCATATATGGTATAAGCGACATAATCTGCTAAATACTATGTAATAGTATGTTATGATTTACATTCGTTTTTATTACATTTTAATTATATTGTTAATCTTTTGGACTACCTGTTATATCGGACACTTCCACACTAGAACCGTGTACTGGTCGGCGCTACACTGTCATTACTGGGCCTATTGTCCTGTTTCAGTAGTTACCGAACGGTCTTGTGTTATTTGCACGTTTGCAAGTGCACTTTATGTAGAAATGTGTAGGTCTTATTTACAGTATTTCTGTGTCGTTTTATGTAGCACCATGGTCCTGGAGAAATGTTGTTTCATTTCACTGTGTACTGTACCAGCTGAATATGGTTAAAATGACAATAAAGCCGCTTGACTTGATTTGACTGGCAGAGCATTTATGATTGCCTACGAAACACAGAGGGCTGGGTGAACCTACAGATCTGAACTTATTTGCTGTTATCTTCTAAACATGTTAAAACTAAGACCAATTTATAGACAGGACTTCATACCTGTAGCACCAACTTAAGTTATGCTGAGGTGCAACTAAAGCCGGGTTCACACTCTACGATTTTTGCCACGATTTGGTTTGAAGTCTAAGACAAATTTTGAGCCTCCTAAAAGATTCCTATAATCCTAGGCCCAAATCTGTAGTCTTTGATCGCTAGTTTGTGACACTGTCAGAAGATTTGAGGCACAGTCCTATCGTGTGGCTTCTCCTACTCTGTACGAGTCTGTATTTCGTGTCTTGACTGTGGTACAGTTTGACATTAATGACAACTGAGATCCTACAGTGTAACAAGGCTTACAGCGGGGATCATGTCTGGGGATACAGTCTGACAAGCAACTGTCGCGAAGGACTGTTAAAAATCAGCGTGCTTAAGAGACAGCTTAAGAGTCCGAGTGCTCAATGTAACAATAACAGCTGTTAAGCTAAATTGTGCGCATGTACAGTAATGTGGCACTCTCTACTACTACTAGCCCAAACCTTATTACGAATTCTGATTTCCCTTCACTGGAACTAAAGGGTTTCCAGCATGACAGTGCTCCTGTGCACAAAGCAAGGCATATGAAGACATGGTTTGCCAAGGTTGGAGTGGAAGAACTTGAGGGTCCTGACCTCAACCCCAATGAACACCTTTCGGATGAACTGTAATGCACCCCTGGCCTCCTCACCTGACATCAGTACCTGACCTCACTCATGCTCTTGTACAGTATCTGAATGAACACAAACCCCCACAGCCACGCCCCAAAATCTAGTGGAAAGCCTTCCCAGAAGAGTGGAGGTAATTATAACAGCAAAGGGGGACTAAATCTGGAATTGGATGTTCAAAAAAGCACATTTTGGTGTTAAAGTCAAGCGTTTAAAAAAGTTTGGCCATGGTGGAAATATCACTGACTTGACAATCCACTGGAATGGACAAGTTCTAGACAATTGAATTATTTAGCTTTTCAACTGTGCTCATGCTAGGTATAGGTTGCCCTGTGGGTTTGTTTATTCATTGTGATGGTGTTCCTTATTCAGCTCTGCTTACGTAGTGTGGTGGCGTGACCAATGAGTTTTCCGTAACATTTCTTTCATACCTGAATGTCCTTTGTTATTTAACAGTCGTGTTTGTGGAATTATCGAAACATGCCTCAGTTAAATCAGTTAATAGGGGTGGACAAATCGCTAGCCTGAGCGCCTGGGACGAACAGATTACTTGTTCAGGCTGTCAGGGTTTCCTTCGCAGTTGCCTACCAGACAAGAACATTCAGCAATCTGTGTTCATATTACGCTCAACTGTGTTTGTTTTACTTCACTAGTCCAATGATAAAGAAAAACTCTACTATCTATGGACTTTCCCCCCCAAAAAACTATTTCATTTGAAAGGTTCATTTAAACACAACACCAACTACTTCATTCTCTTTGTTCTCTTCTGATGTTGCACTATGCACATGAACTTTGGCTGTTTGTAGGAACTATGAATGAGCTGGAATGGATGCTAGACCATCTTTACAGAATCAGAAATACCAAGGCATGTGGAAAACGGGACAAAACTGAGCAAAATACAGTACAGTGCAACACACGGCAGTCCTCAGACTCCAATCACGTCTTTCGGTGTGATGAGATCACCACAGTTCATAGCCAAAATGTAAGCCAAAGACGTTCTGCCTTTTTGTTCATGGCACAAACATGATGCTTCAGCAGCAGAGAAATGATCAGGAGAGGATAAAGATTTTGGCTACATAAACTCACCGCTCTCTGGGATTCAAGTATTCACTTATTTTCAAGTGTATTTTTTGCTTCTTGTAAATGAATATAATTAACTTATCATACTGTTGAGTGTAATTATGTTATTTGTAATTATGCTATTTGTCCTAGTCAGATTTCCGGGCAGCAAAACACAGGACTGGGTAACCTACTGGAGCATACATTTGACTTGTCCACACTCGGGTTAAAACTGTAGATAAAATTTGATAACTGCATGATCGCTAGATGCTGGATGTCTGTCATGTCTTGTTTTTCGAATGTATGTCGAGTTTCATTCTCTGCACGAGCAACAGCAGCATATCCACGTGTGTGTGTTTCTGAGTGTGTGTGTGTGTGTGTGTGTGTGTGCGTGTGCATGTGCTTAAAAGCAAATGGCTGTCTTTTGACATACACACATCCCATGGGCCAGTGAGTACTCTTATAGGTCAGCAATCCCTGTGAGGCTATCTGAGAGAGAAAGAAAGAGGCAGAGGCTGTTATAGTGAGTAATCCTCTGTGCCCAACAAAGGATCCATTAGTAAGCTTCACCTTTGATTCTTACTTAAGTTACTGAAGTTACTTTCTTCCTGAATCTGAACCTTTTGACTCATTTGCTACTTGGTTTCTCACTGCGCATAATTAAACCGCCAACCCCCCCAAACCCCACAGAAAAAAAAAAAAAAAAAGCTAGCTGCGGAGTGTACAGTTGAGGTCATAAGTTTACATACACCTTACAGATTACAAAACAATAATAAAAAAAGAATGATCATAACAATTGCATTTTGTTTTTTATTTTGTTCTGCCCTGAATAATCTATTTCACATAATAGATGTTTACATTATAGTCCACAAGACACAATAATAACTGAATTTACACAAATGAACCAGTTCAAAAGTTTACACACGCTCAATTCTTAATCCTGAGTGTCGTTAGCTGTGTTTATGTTTTGTGATACTTGTCCATGAGTCCCTTGTTTATCCTGAGCGGTTAAACTGCCCACTGTTCTTAAAAAAATAAATAAATAAATCCTCCAGGTCCTGCACATTCTTTGCTTTTCCAGCATCTTTTGCATATTTGACCCCTTTCCAACAGCATCTATATGATTTTGAGATCCATCTTTTCACACTGAGGACAACCGAGGGACTCGTACACGAATTTTACAGAAGGCGCAAACGTTCACTGATGCTCAAGAAGGCAACACGATACTTTAAGAGCCGGGGAAGGGTAAACTTTTGAACTGAATGATCGGTGTAAATTGTTATTATTTTTTCATTTAGTACTACCCTTCAGAAGCTACATAAGCTATTTACATGTTTCCCAGAAGACAAAATAATATATGTAACTATATATAAACTTCTGTTATGTGAAATAGCTTAATCAGGGCATCCATCCATCTTCTATACCAACCATCCATCCATCCATCCATCCATCTTCTATACCATCCATCCATCCATCCATTCATCTTCTATACCATCCATCCATCCATCTTCTATACCATCCATCCATCCATCTTCTATACCATCCACCCATCCATCCATTCATCTTCTATACCACCCATCCATCCATCTTCTATACCATCCATCCATCCATCTTCTATACCATCCATCCATCCATCTTCTATACCATCCATCCATCCATCCATCCATTCATCCATCTATCCATCTATCCATCCATCCATCCATCCAACCAACCATCCATCCATCTTCTATACCATCCATCCATTCATCCATCTTCATAATCAATCCATCCACCTCTTCTATACATATCCATCCATCACCCCATATCCATCATCCACTTCCACATCCCCATCCATCTTCTATACCATCCATCCATCTTCTATACCATCCATCCATCCATCTTCTATACCATCCATCCATCCATCCATCCATTCATCCATCTATCCATCTATCCATCCATCCATCCATCCAACCAACCATCCATCCATCTTCTATACCATCCATCCATTCATCCATCTTCTATAACATCCATCCATCCATCCATCTTCTATACCATCCATCCATCCATCCATCCATCCATCCATCTTCTATACCATCCATCCATCCATCCATCCAACTTCTATACCGCTTAATCCTTTTCAGGGTCACGGGGAAACCTGGAGCCTATCCCAGGGAGCATTGGGGACAAGGTGGGGTACACCCTGGACAGGGGGCCAATCCATCACATGGCACAATCACATACACACTCATACCCATTCATACACTACAGACACTTTGGACATACCAATCAGCCTACCACGCATGTCTTTGGACTGGGGGAGGAAACCGGAGTACCCGGAGGAAAGCACGGGGAGAACATGCAAACCCCGCACACACAGGGACACGGTGGGAATCGACCCCCAACCCTGGAGGTGTGAGGCGAACGTGCTAAGCCACCGTGTGCCTTAATTTTAGTAATAAAATTTTAATAAAATTGCATATTCTGCACGCTGTATGTAAACTTTTGACCTCAACTGTATTTCATTGGTCAGAAAAACGATTGATTGAAAAAATAAATAAAAGAACCTTTCACAAATCACCCAAGCATGAAGAACACGGAGCTGCACTCAATATATTACTAGATAATTCTAGAAATGACTAGTTTACATTTGTTTTAATATTGCATCCACTGTTTATTTTTTATTTTTTGCTTGTCAGTCCAAATTTCCAGAATACATCACATTTCCGCAGAACTTAGCTCCATGTGCAAAACACGCGTCATGTTTGTTTTACTTCCTGTGTTGATTCAGGTTCGAAATGCTTTCTCACTGTAATCAAAACCCACTACAGTTCAAGAAATAGTTCAAGCAGTTCAAGCGAGACCACCTCATGGACAAGAATTTCAACCCCCCCTTTGTATTTTGGCAGAAATATGTTGCTCTAATGTTAAAATTTAATGACCGCATCTTTAAATTTATATCATCGTGTGTTTGAATGTTTACGGATTTAACTAGTGCCCCTAGACTTCCATTATAGGTGTTTCAAGTCAACTGGGTTGACTGATTTTTCTCTGAAAAAAAAACAAAAAAACAAAACTTATCTGTGGATAGTGCTCATATGCTACAGATCTGGTCAACAGATGCATTAAAAAAAAACCCCACTAGAATAGTCCATAAAAGACAGTCTCGTGACATATCCGCACTCACTCCTTGTCCTCATGAGATGTCTGCATGTGTCAAGCTACTCTTCTTTCTCCACTCCCATATGATTCCGTCATGTGGAGGCCTTGGAAGCCAGCTCTGTTCTGATGAAATTTAAGCCATGTGTGTGTGTTTTTTTTTTATTTTTATTTTTTTTTATAAATGTGCCTGCCGGAAGCATTATGGTTTGACAGATAAATCTAGAGTCCCCAAAGCACATGGGCTCATATGAAGACGCAGCAAAGTCCAGAGATCAGCTATAACGAGACCTGCATTCCACTGTCCGGCTCACAGATTGATGTTGCAGTGCTATTGATTCCGTATCACCAAGTAGTGCTTACGATGAGTAAATATGTACATAAATATGACAGCAAGATGACACAGGAATGGATGGCTGTGTCAGAATGAAATAGCACCGCGGTCTCTTGGGCCTTTAATAGAGTTGCCTGTTGGCTACTGATGAATGATAAATTGGCAAACGGTGGTCCTATTGCATTAAAATGTGCTCTTATCTGAATAAAATGAAGCACATAAAAATGCACAGGCATCCCTATATGATCAGATGAGAAAGCACCATGTCTGCAGGTAGTCTGGCTCACGTTGAGATTAGATCACAGGGAGACTCAGCCAGGTTTGAATACAATCCCTACAGTGGGTTCATATTAAGGTCTTCAGATTATATCAAAAACCCTGCAGGCTACAGCTTTAGCAGATCAAGCTGAACATATGGCTGCTCGTTTTGAAGTATGCCATTCATTTATCTTGCATGAAAAAACCCCAACAATAACTCGTTGCTCCCGGACAGATAACTAGGATGACCCTCTCTTCAGCTCTTCAGCAGAGATAAATTCGGTGCTAACTGGACACCCTGATCATCTCTGGTCATCCTACACCTGCCATGTTTCATCTCAGTTCATTTCAGTGAAACTATGACAGTTTACAACGCTGGTTCACGTCCAGCAGTTCACCAGTTTTTCACATGAAATGAGATAATGCAATCAAAAAAATCTGAGCATTCCTTCTTTAAATAAGATAATCAGATATGGATTGCATTTTAATACTAGGTCTAAATGGGACTTGTTTAATTTGTCCATGTTTAATAGTTATCTATAAATGGATCAGTTAAAAAAAAAAGCAGTGAAAAGCCAACCCTCCTTTCTTTAAACCAGTGTCCAATTCGGTATATAGTATATGAGATGAGACTTGTAGCAACCCCCCCCCCCAATTGTGGAAACAAAAGCATTAAAAAGTCTTAAAAATAAATGTGTGAAGTAAATCGCATGGCGATATTTCAAAGTGAGATTGGATTATGATTTTTTTTTTTTTAAATAGGTCTAGGATCAGTGGGTGCACGGTGGCTTAGTGTTTAGCACTTTCGCCTCACACCTCCAGGGTCCGGGGTTCGATTCCCGCCGGGGACATGTGTATGCGGAGTTTGCATGTTCTCCCCGTACTGCTAGGGTTTCCTCCGGGTACTCCGGTTTCCTCCCCCAGTCCAAAGACATGCATGGTAGTGTGATTGGCGTGTCTATGATATTGTCTGTAGTGTATGAATGTGAGTGTGAGTGTGTATGTGAGTGTGTCCTGCGATGGACTGGCACCCTGTCCAGGGTGTACCCCGCCTTGTGCCCGATGCTCCCTGGGATAGACTCCAGGTTCCCCGTGACCCTGAAAAGGAGTAAGCGGTATAGAAGATGGATGGATGGATGGATGGATGGACGGAGGTCTAGGATCAAATTAATTACAACCAAACTTTCAGTGATGGCCTTTCCATATGAGAAGATTTCTGACATTATCAAGACTTTTTTTTTTTTAAATCAGATTCTATTTAAACTTTCAGTTTCTTCTGTTTTCTTACTAAAGTCCGTTAACTATACCATCCATTCATTCCCCACCCTGTCTTAGAGACTAAGTCAAGCAACCCAGCGGATAAACCACATTTCTCCTACTCCTGACATTATTCTTTCACGACCACAGGTGAGGATATGGATGTGGATTGACAGGTAAAAAGAGAGCTTTGTTTGTTTCACCACCACTTTCTTCTCCAAAAATCAAAAACAAAAAGAGGCTGTGTTAGTGCACAGAATGAGTTAATTTTCTGAATTTCATACTTTTTTCGCGATTTGCCCGATGTGTACCGGAAGACTGTTTTAGTAGACCATTCGAACATTCAGATTTGGCTATGATTTAAATATATGTAGATGTAAAATCGCATTTTTATCTTTGCAGTATTATATCCTCCTTCACAAAAGTGCTTGTGGTTTTGCTCAGTTTTAAATGCTCTTGTGAGAACAGACTCACTTGTCACATCTCTCGGGTATCTGGACATAAAACCATAGATGGAAAAAGAGATGAGAGAGAGAGAGAGAGAGAGAGAGACAAAGAATTTCTCCATTTCTGGTAACAGTACGGCATGATGAATGGCTGAAGACTCTCCTTGAGTTTCTCAGTAATTGGAAGCGAGGGATGTTGTGCTCTGCATATTTGCCAGAAGCATAACAGACTTTATTAGGATCCATAAAACACCATTAAAATTCACAACCGAGGGAGCTCTGCCTACCCCTCCAGACTGATAAATTACTAACCTACTGTTCACTGAAAGAGGCCATTTTCTTTCCCGCCTGTTTTTCTATGCTTGCTAGACCCTGCTGCGTACAATCCTTATGTCCGTCATGTAAATTCCTTTTAAACATAAACACTCTCTGGTGTGGCTTTCCATTTGTCCAGGCCACCAACATTAACAATAAGCTAAGAGAAATAAGAGGCAAACATGTTTCTCGCTCCTTGGACACTGGAAGCATAGAAATCTACATGATGGATGTTCAAACAACAGAACACTGATGCGATCTGATCCCCGTCGGCTCACGTGGCCCTGCGATGCACGCGTGTACACATACGCATCCTTTATTATCCTATCTAGTTCAAAGGATTCATCTCACGTGTCATTGCAGGTTGCCACACAGGCAAAATGGCACGTTCGTCAAAAGAATATACCCGATCCTATGTAGACAGACCCTTGAAAGCAAAGAGTGAGGGGACGCAGGAAAGCAGGATGCAGCTGGAAAGTCTTTTTTACACAGACAGTAAGATCAACACGATCAAAGACTTCCCGTTTTCATTAACAGGAAAAAGAGGTCAAGAAGTCTACACGGCGAAGCAATGAGTCGCCTCAGCCGCTTGATGATATTTCATCCCATTTCATTCTTGTGGTTTACTTTACGAGATACACTTGTTGTCCAAAACACAAAACACTTCCCGTCTTTAAGACAGGATCGTCTCTGGGGTGGAGAAAGAGTCTGAAGTTAGTCATCAAGAGCGGTGGAGCATCCAACATCCCAAACAGGTCTGTATTATACTCCTACACGCTTGCTCTGCAGGTTCAGATACTTGAAGCAACGTGCTTCTTTTGCCGAATCTCAGATGGATGGGTTTTACAATGATCTCATCATAAACTGGTAAGGAGAACACTGAATGTCCTCCTGGAGGTGCTTGATGTTCATGTGAAGAGAGTCAGGCTCCTGTAAGAATCGAGGAGGTGGAAGAGACTGGTGGGTGGTTGTTGGTGGTGGTGGTGGTGGTTGTTGTTGTTGGTGGTGGGGGGGTCTTGTTTTAGCTCCGGGGTGCGAGGATGGATAAGATGTGCTGGTCTGATGAATGTCTTCTGGTCTGCAATGTTCACGTGAATGTCAATAGACCTGCATGCAGAGAAAGAAAGAGCGTGAGCGCAGCAGGAAAAAAAACACCGCGTGTTATGATCAAAGGAGACGGAGAGAAACGGGCAGCATGCAGTGTTCTGCTTCATGTCTTTTTTTTTTTTTTCTTTCTTGGCTCGCATTTGCATTTTCATTGATCTTCTCGCTTACTTTGTTTTCATGTGGTTCACAATAAAATTCCATCATGCCTCGTGCGTCAAATTTTACAGCAAGGACGGGAGGCGTAAGCTCGATGGATGGGGTCTAGAATAGAATTTTTTTTCAGACTTATATTAAATGATACAGCGGAGGATACAAATGTGGTACGCGCACATTTTTGCATGACTTCCTTCATTTGATTTTCATATCTGTGCGCACCGATTTCTGTTTGCTCTCATAAAATGAGCTGGCATGTCTCCAGCCTAATCCCACAGTTTCTCATTATCCAACGTCCCACATCAGCTTGCGAATCTATAATTCAGCTACAGTCAGTGGAATGAGACTAACAGTCTCCATAACACGTTTTGCCACTTAAATAAATAATTCAGCATGGGAATTTGTAAAATTCACTGACCAAATGAATCTTTAATAGGCTTAAATATAATTTCGCAGAATTTCATAAGTTCCAACCCTCCTTTCACAAATAAATATTTATGATTTCTCCACTTCCCCCATTTCTTCCTGCTTGTCTGTAATTGCCTGTGATTCATGTGGTTTTCTCTCTGTCGAATCGGGAGAGATAAGTCCTCTGATGATGAGGCTGCATCAAACTGGAAATGCAGAAAGCAATGCCATGGGCTTCAACACTACTCGTACACGCAGTGCTATATCTATTCCCCCCCCACCACATCATTTTTTAATAATGCATGAAATAGTCCAAACATCTGACAGAGTAAATTTGTAACTGCCTGTACATCATGTTGTTTGGGCTATAGACCTAGCTACTAGTGTACCTTGTACAAGAACTAACTGGGCATTTTATCATGTAAATCTCCCATACAGGTGCAAGATGACTGAACATTCCTGTGCACAACTTGTTACCATTGAAATGGGACCACTGCTGATCAGATATGATTTGTCTAGCGGATCATTCTCATCCCAATAGTGACCCTGACATGGTGGTGTCTGTGTAGCAGAGTAGATATTATTAAAACATCATCATGCCAATTAAGTATCTCTTCATAGTTGTGCTTTTGGATGTTTTTTGTTTCCCACAGCAAACTGCCAGTGGGGAACATCTTCGATTCGTTTGCACCGATGAGACTGCAGCGTGGCCGACTAATCCCGGAAATGAAAAACCGAAGCTGTGGAAACATAGGCAACCATCCTTGTTAACCATCCTGAGAAAAGCATTAAAAATCCTTATGCAAATAATAGCAATTACTGTCAAATAAGACCGAACCGTAACAGCTGCACTTCACCTTGATTGACAGGTACTAATTGCTTTAAGGCCGCATATAAACCCACGTCATGTCCCAGCGTCACCCCTATTTCTCCCTCCGAAGCTAACACACAGTTTCCCATCCGGCAAACTCCCAGAGGGATCGGCATGAAGCAAGGAGTGACAAACAACAGCTGGAGTGTAAATATATCTTATTAAATACAGCCGTGTCTCATTTCCTCCTCTGAGGCTGATTCTAAAGGGGATGCCTGTGAAGGGTGTGTGTGTGTGTGTGTGTGTGTGTGTGTGTGTGTGTGTGTGTGTGTGTGTGTGTGTGTGTGTACTACTGAGACTGAGCCGCTACTCAGCGAGCAGCCAAGAGCTTTGAGGCTGCCGGTCACGTCCTGAATGGTCATCTCCTCCTTCATCTGTGGATTGCCATTGTAGCTATGGCCCACGCGTGCCCTCTAATCCCGCTCTAGCCCTGCTGCTGAGCCTGTGGCTCCTGTCTAAGACAGCTTAATCAGGCCTGCCTGAGCAATATCGGCTGGATAAATGATAAGAATTCAACTTTATTTCTGCTTCGCTTTGGTCTCTGTAGCTGCACTCCGGCGTGTGCTTACAACAGTGAGTGAGCTGGCAGAGGAGAGGTGCTTTATTGCCAACAAAGTTGAAACTGAAAACCGAATAACTGAATAATAAAAACATTTCCGCTTTTAAACAGGAAGCCTTAGAACCCTCTCGGGCTTTAGAAAAGACCTACGGAATTCTGTTTACTACTAATGATTATAATTAGCATATGATATTCAGAATTTATTTCATATCGGTAATCATCCTCCATGTTGTCTCGTGCTGCTCAAATCTATTTAACCTCTTTGTACATTCAAACGTTCCTCAAATGTTCATTGCAACCCTGTCTGATCGGGAAACTCTCAGTTTTAGGGTTTTACCGAAAATCTTTTAGACCAATTTATACCTGCTGTTAACTACACATACATTTAGAAAAGATGGCTGCCACATGTATCCTGTACACCACTTGTGCACATCTTGAGAAATGAACGCAACGTGTCAATGTACTGCAATACCAATGTAAATAGTGGAGGTAGTACAGCACATGTCATCCGTGTCACCGAATGAATACAAAAACTAACGTCATGTCTCAAATTGCATACTTATGTACTACTCTAGACCGCCATTGAGTACTAACCCTAACCGTTTTCCTATCACAGTACGTGTTTGAAATCTAAAAAAAACATTTAAACCTAGCAGAAAGTGGCATTTGGGTACCAATCTTCTAGATTTTCTAGATTAGTAATCATTTCTCTAATGTATGGGCATGTCATGATCATGACGGCAATGACGTCGGAGGCATAACGTTTGAAAGCGATGCCGAGCTCGTCAGTCTGTTTAACGTTACTCTTCATGCTAAACGTTTTGCTGTTTGACTTGGAAATCAGACAGAAAGGGAAGTTCTCGCTGGCTTTGACATACGTGTATCTGAACAATACTGATTGCGCAACCATTGACACTGACATCACAGAGTGACAAACCCTCGTGCGAAAGTGCAATATTATTATTACATTACTATGTGCGATAACTATATATTTCACTTAGTACCGATAAACTGTTCATACAGTTCATTACACCAGTTTATTAAAAACTAGACGTACCTACTGTTGCCACACTTTATATGTATTTCATATATTTCCTGATTATGTGACTTGTTAAATTTTGAGTGATATTGTTTATCTTTTGGTATTGTTACCTGTATTTATTGTCTGTATATACTGTCTTGAAGTCCTCGTTAATATATATGTCTAATACATGTTGCATGGTAGTTTCCTGAAGGAACTGCGTTTCATTTTTCTCCATTGGCATGCGATGTGCTAAAAATGACAATAAAGTATTTGTATTTAAATCTGTCTCGAACTCATTCATTAATAAACACTGTTAAATCCAGTGAATGTATTAGTAGACATCCTTGGTGTATGGGTGCACGTAGATACAGTCCAGCTAGCTCACACATTGTTTTGGACTGAGTCCTGACTCACCAATTAGGAAGTGATAGTGGAAGTAACTGGTTCTGTTTTCATTTCCAGTGCATTTTTTGTTTTTGTTTATTTATTTATTTATTTATCACTCTAGGCTTGTTACGGCTTCAGATAAATCACTCACTGTAAACACGCGCTGCGGTCTAATTATTAGTCTTGATTTGATCTTGATGTAAGCAATCACACATTTTACAGCCGGCCAGCTGAAACATCTGTGATGTACGCATAAAATTCAGAAAGAAACAAAGTCAACAAATTAGCTGGTGTCAATTGAACAGATTATTTTCAGTTCGAAATTTTATTAGAATTCTTTTACAAGCTATTAAGTGCTGTTTGGACTCTGTCATGATTTGTATTACATTTATCTGTTTCATTACCAAGAAGAAAAAAAAAAACATGTAGAAGAAGAAGAAATCACTTTGATGCCAGTGGAGATGTCCTCACCTCCTCTCAGCTGATATCCTTTAAGATGGCTCCTTGGGCAGTGGCTAAAATACGAGAAAAAGAAAACATTTAGGACTCATTTAGACAACAGAAAACTTTAGCTCTATCAGAGAATACATTAAATTATAATAACACCGAAAGACTCTAAGAGGCTTTGTGGTAGGGTTTACATAAATAAAACAATATTTGAATGCTACACCTGAACAGGATTTCCTACACGCTTAAGAGGATTTCCGTCATAAGCTCATGCTCCCGATGTAAATAGGAGCGAACTTTTAATATTGCACTTTTCTTTTTTTGTCAAAACTGACTTTAAATCCCATCTCTGAGAAGTCTGCTATTCTAACGCAATTCATGGAAACAATATCTTAAACGTATCTTAACAATAATATCTTGAACAAATAATTGTCAAATAAATAAATAAATAAATAACGTCGACGATTTGACGGATAATTATGACAGTGAAACAGAACACAGCTGTAGCATAAGTTAAACTCAAATCTGTGCGTTTTCTGTTATTTGTTTTACACTTTTCTTAAATAAAGAATCTCATTTAAGTCACAGAAAAGCTTATCTATCTTCTTAACTAGTTATCCAGTTTGGCGAAAACAAAAAACAACAAAAACCCTTTTCTGGTTGGTCTGTAAAGCTAAAATGTTAATAAAATAATGCTGATCTGGGTGAACTGGGAGCTGAACTGTCTTAAAATGTTCTAAAATGAGGTATATGTGGGCATCAGTGGCATTGGCAGATGATAAATATCGAATATCAGCATCCCATATTAGTGGACCCCTAGTCATTTTTAGTCATTGGCCATGTTTTGCACCCAGGAACAAATCAGAGATGTGCAGTGATCTGGGAAAACCTGTCAGATGATGAATTATTCCAAACAACCACAAAAATGAAAAACAATCAGGATTTGGTACAAATGAAGTTTTTCTGCCTAGAACAAACTTTGACAGCTTTAAGAAGGCATAAATATATTCCTCACCAAATTATCCTGCGAAGATCATGTTGCATAAGCAGCCAGTTTAACAAATGTGCTGGTAAAAACAGTCCGTCTGCCTAAAGATGCCTAAATTCTAGCAACAGACACGAACCTAATCAATTCAGTTTGTAATCAGATAACGGCTGTCAGAATGTCCACAATGCTCCTGCACTGCAGTCGGAATGAAATCTTGAAATGTGATTTCCTCCCTTTTCACTTTTGGGAGATATTTAAAATGCTAGAAGTTTACGTGTGGTTGAGATACATGCAAGAAAGAACCCTATTTCAGAACTCTATATGATAGAAAATGCTCTAATTTCACTTATTCTGTAAATGTGACCATTGTGTATATTTCACGTCCGCTTTATCCTTGGCCTTAGATTGCCTCGGCCATAAGTTGCTAAAGTTTTCATTCCTATTTAAGCATCAAGTTTAAGGACACTTCCGACTTCCCAAGCAATTAAGATCCCTGGAGTTTCTCATAGATGACTTTAGTATCTTTGGCAAGTCAAGGCTATTTGGGCTCACTGTACTTGCTTGTATGCCAATGACCCCCCTGAGCCACAGACTGGCATTAGATCCAAGCTGACTGGCTCCCTACATTGTTATTAACAGCCGTGTTGGCAGTGCATGTTGGCTCGGTGGACGGTTAGTGTATTCCAGCTGTCTGTCTGCTCGAGGAGCATTGTGCTCTCGGCAAAACCCTGCACACAGCCTGCCTGATCTATAGCTCCTCTCCTGAAACATGTCATCTAAATGCTAAGTACCGTCGCTGCATTGTTAAATCAAAGCAGGAAAAAAGTAAAAGCTGGAGTAAGCAAAAAATAGGATCCTGTGAAAAGACGCCAAATTTCTGATTTGATTTGTGTTTCCCCGTTTCTTTCTGTCCTTCCCTCTTGAATTCCTCTTTTTTTTTGAAGAAAGGCTTGCTGCAGGATTTAAAAAAAAGTAGGATAAATAAAGCAGGCAAAGAGAAAGGACTCTGGTGCATCAAACGCTAGCTTCTCTTGCCTCTCATTTGCTTTGTAGAGTAAAGAATTTTATGGAGCGTCTGGGCCTCACACATGCTTGGCTATCGATCGAGCAACATGAACTCTGAAGGAAAAACGCTGAGGCAGCACTTAAGGGACTTGCAATGAACTGTTCCTGCTAATTAAAAGGCTAACAAGGTGAGTGGGTAAAATTAAGGGAGGAGGGAGGAAAGAGAGACAGACAGAGGGAGAGGAAGCCACACAGAGTGTGTGTAGTTTGCAGTGAGAAAGATTGGGACGTCTGGAAGAGATGGATGTCTAACGCTCTATTCAGACTGGATTCGTTTTACATGGAAAGGTGGGATAATGCAATTAGTGGTCATTACTAGCGCATCTCTAGGATTTTAGTCATATTTTTGGACTGCACATTCCCATCATTTACCTTCCATTGAAGGATCTGTAGAAATGACTCCAGAACTCAGACATACACAACTGTGTCCACAAAGTTTTGGACATATCGTGCATGTACCATCCAAATAGACATGCTGGTAAATATTCGATGGGAAAAGCGGTTTGGTTTAAACAAATGGCTCACAAGCTACATAAATGGCAGAAAAAGGACAGAGAAGCCATGCTTCCAGTGGTTCAGTTGTTGAGTTCCTGGTACAGCCTACAACTTGCCCTATATCATGGTCACCAACCAAGTTCCTGGAGATCTACCTTCCTGAAGGCTCCAACCATAATTGTTCCCACCTGACCTGCCTTAAGCACATGGACATGAAACCTGCAGGAAAGAAGATCTCAAGGAAGAGGTTTGGTGACCACCACCCTATAACATAAAAAAGGTCGAAACAATCTGCTTGTATTAAATGAATCTATCGTAATCACTACAGACATACACAGGCAACATTATATCCAGAAATCGTATCCTGTCTGAATAGTATTTTGCAATGAGACAAAGAAAGAATTAAGTATGTGTACAATCATCTGAAACAGTCATCCTGCTTCCTCTCCTTCGCAGGAGTCTGCGTGCTACTATCGCAGGGCAGATGCCCCTGGGCACACATCTGAGGGAGGAGAATGAAGAATAGGTACACCGCCTCGCTAGCGTTTCGGCCCAGATTGTTAATGTGTACTCTGCTAATTGCGCATATTAGCTTTGATTAGTGTAAATGAAGCGACGGCTCCAGGTGTTTCAGCTCTGCGGGAGGGTGGAATGAGCTCGAATACGAACCATAACTGTTTACTGTTTGCTCTCCGTTACAACGAGTATGGCTGCATCATGTCATATCTCTGGTGATCACAGATCGTAACAATGGCATCGTCGAATCGATGTTTCGATGGCTCTTCCTGCCAGCTCAGCAAGTTCCATCCTCTAACTCCAATTGCATTGGATCTAGATTGAATTGGCTTGAATCAGCAGTAGCACTGAATCTAATTAGTGTTTTTCATAACAAAGGGAGCAGGAAAACATTTTTCCTACCGGCAAGAGACAAACTAGCTAGAACACATTGTCAGCATCTATTACAAACACTTGATGGTACCATGGAGGAAACATGGTGCCTGTCAGGCTCTAACAACATCAACAAGGAATTTGGCGATATATATGGGGGTATATACACACACACACACACACACACACACACAAACACACACGATATAATATGCTATACCATAGCGCTGTAGAATTCTTGATTCTGAATTTTCCCATATTGACTAATTTTCTATAACTGCGGCACTGAAAGTAGTTCCGTCTGCAAGGCAAATCACAGGTCTATATTAATTCTATTTTTGTTGTTTCCATGGTAACAGCTAATTCAGCGGGACTACTAGGGTGGATGCTGCACATAAAAAGATTTTAAAAGTGTGTAATTGTTGATATGGTGATGCTTGGAATAAGGAGATGTTTAGCATTGTGGAAGGAGTCTCCAGTGTCAATGATTTGTAACAGTCAGAGGTAAAGCTGTTAAAGGCTCAATAGTAAAAGGACACAATGAACATCCCCTTCACACGTAAAATAAGACTTGAACAACAACTACACTAAGATTTGGCAGTGAGACATTTGCACAAAAGCATGGAAATGGAAATAAACACAGAATAGGTGAACACAATCAGTCATCAGACAGAACTAGAACATAAATCAAAACAAACACATGCCGTTCACTACCATGGGAACTGTAATATGAAGGGGGAACTGTGACACTTATATTGCATGGACTGAATTTGCATACCGGAGCCTGATTGGGTCTTCTATGTTATGACACAATAACACTCGGCTGCCATGTGCAACATAACCAGTGCTAATATTAACAGTTTAAACATAGCACAGAAATGAGTGCAGCAAAAAACCTGTACACAAAATAATTTATTCATCACACACACACACACACACACACACACACACACACACACATTGTATAAAGTTCAGAGTGAGTTTATAGTTCAAGGCATGAAGATGATTTGTTGCTTTAAGACGCTGCACTCCCGTCACTTCATTACTACCATAAAAATAATTTCCTGGCATTACACACACTTATTTTGCTTACAGAAGTTACTAAATATACACTGTCGAATAGAATGTCTAAATCTGTATCCTGATATTGACCGAAGCAGAGTTAAGCTGAAAATTTGTCCACAATGCTGAGGAAAGCACATCACCATGACAACATGTTATGTTTAAAAAAACTAAACAAAAAAACACCTTAGGTAACCTTAGATTTTGAGGACTGTGTTAGACAAAAAAATCCACATTCACACACTTGTGCGAGTGTCCATCTCCAAGGTTACCGCAGGAGGTGAGTGTGAGTGCAGCTCGTTGTCCTTAGGACTCTACTGAGTTAACCATTTAAAGATTGATTTATCGCCTTTGATGGCTGCAAGCTGAGCTACAGAGCACAGCAGAGCTCTGATGCAGAACAGGTCTGAGCAGTTAATGAAGTGCTTATTTATAGAGTCAAGCACTGTAGTGAATGTCAAATACACAGAGATGCAGATCTGTTGTGAAAACAGACCAGGGGAAGTCAACTACGTTTCTTGAGGTGCCATCAGAGAATGGAAATATGCTTTTAACAGAATAGAATTCTGCAGTAGTGCACGTGCAATGAAATTTGGTTTGCAAATGACAGTAGTATAGAAAAACAGAAATAAAAAATACAGATGTGGCGTTGCAAATGTGCATTTTTTTTCCGTGCACGATCAGGAAGCCTATCAGGCAGAGGTCAAAATTCCAGTTAGACAAAAAGACAACATTTATCTTTGAATGTTTAAATGGCAATAAATAAAACAATCGGACAATTTTCTAACTAACGTAATGGGTTCGATATCCAAAAATGTAAACCAGTTAGCTGTTTAAAGCACCATGGCTCTGATCAGAACAACGCATTTACTGAAGATGAATGAATGAATGAATGAATGAATAAACGCCTGTGTTAAAGTAAAAACCTGCTGCTGTAACTTTTTTTTGCATCGATGCACACATTCTGTTTATCATCAACTTGTCATGGGGTAGGTCACTAATTAGACCACAAAGGGAAAATTATGAAAGGGTAAAAACGAACTTTTCTGACCTCTCTAGCTTTCTCCATAGCTAGTCTCTGGCCTGATTAGCTGAAATATTTTACATAAATTCATGTGATTGGTTTAGATTCAAAAGGGGATGGAGCTGCTATAGGATCTGCGATGGATCATGTTTTTAAAAAACCGGAGTTGCTGAGCTACTGAAATACATAGATCAGCTCTGGTAGTTTTTTATGTGCTGTTTTTGTACTTTTCTCCATTTTCTCCGCAAATTTGGTCTTGCCAATTCCCACCCGCTAGCTAACTCTGTCCTATCACATGACAGCTACCAGTTGGGGAGGGTGAGGGTTACTACATGCTTCCATTGAGGCGAGCCAGCTACCATATCATTTTGAACTGCTGCTCATGCTGAGCAAAAGGGCAGTGGTGGAAAAAACTATTGGCCATCTTCCACATACATGAGCTCACAGATGCCCACAAGTAGATAGTTTCACTGTGATTGACAGGGAGGGAGTGCATGACATCGTTCCAACCAAGAAAACACAGTCAATTTTACTCTCTTGACTCTTGGCCACAGATGGATATGGATTAGTCAGGATCTAAGGTAGCTGTGGAATTGTCAGGATCTCGGGAGGTTGTTGAACTGTCAGGATCTCGTTGGTTGTGGAATAGTCAGGATCTCTGGAAGTTGTTGAACTGTCAGGATCTCGTTGGTTGTGGAATAGTCAGGATCTCTGGAAGTTGTTGAACTGTCAGGATCTTGGGTGGCTGTGGAGTTCTTAGGATCTCACTTGGCTGTGGAATTGTCAGGATGGTTGTTGTCGGGTGGTTGTTGAATTATCAGTTTGGAAACTCCAAATCTCCTGACAATAGGGCGAATGCTTTTCTACTGCATCACTTGGGAACTGATGAGAAGGAGAACTGCCTCCATACTAAGAGATTGATGCTCTTCAGAAGATGTGTTGTCATTTTGCATGGTGGTGTATCTGGAGAGCAATGCTGCCGGAGACGCTGTGATCAGGGTCTGATGGACTAGACCCACACCAAACATCTCTAAAACCTTCTTTTAGGATGCGCAGGAACTCACACAAATAAAGAGAAAATGATAGTTCAAAGCAGGTTGATGGTGGTCACGGGCTATATGTAGCCCAAGTGGCTAAAATAATAGTGCTCTGATGTAGCCAGAGTGACTTTTTGACATAGGAGAGATAGATAAAACAGAGAGAGAGTGAGAGAGAGCGAGAGAGAGAGAGAGAGAGAGAGAGAGAGAGAGAGAGAGAGAGAAAGAGAGAGAGAGCACACATCACAGTGCAAATGAAATTTCTGTTCCAAATTATGCAGGAAAAAAAAAATATTTCGACATCAAAAGCTTCTTTGCTGTCTTGAAACCTTTTAGAAATCGCTAACATTTCAGTGAAATATTAGACATGAACTCAGAACTCAGGAGACTCAGATAGCCTTTGCACAACATTGATTTTGTATTTCTGCAGCCATTTCTGTGTTTATCTGGATGGGTGTTTGGGTCATCATCCTCTTCAAAGATTAAATATTTAGATACTTAGCAGAAATTATGATGCTATCAATCTTCCTAAGAGCCTCTGGACCATCGACTGTAAAACAGCCCCAAAACGATGTCCTCCACCATATTTCACAACGGGTTTCAGGGCTTTTCACAGCTCCCATTTAATACAACATACCAATGGTGTGCAGTTTTGATTAGACCACATGCAAGAAGTAGTTTTAGTGACAATTGGTGAAGTTTAGGTACTGCGTTTTGTGGGTTGCTCACCTCTTTCTTGCAAACCTTCCAATCAGCTTTTTGTTTTGGAGAAGGCATTTAATAGTACTAATTAGGGATGCATGAATATCAGTTTTTCCCGAGACTGAGTACATAAAATGTTTTTGCTACTCGTCAGTGCCAATACTGAAACGAGAAAGCTCAGGACTAAAATCAATCAGGGTTGACAAGAACATTTTATCTAGATCTGTTTAAATTTGTTTGATTTTACATAGTAGCTATGAACGGCACCGCAATGTTACGATGTGTCCATGCACATACAACACTCTCTTGTTACAATACAAGACTCTTTCTTTATAATGTTAGCTTGTTAGTTTTAAATGAAGTGCATTTGTAGTAGATAGCTATATTATTACCCTAAATCGAGTGGAACTGTAGAGATAGAAGAGCGTGCTTTTTCACTTTTTGGGAAAAGGGCTTCTGTAAAACTGTAAGTAAAGTATGTTTTACTGTCTTTACTGCACCGGAATTGATCCTCTCAATGTCCTCTCAAGGACCAATAGTGGCTGATCTTCAAGAACACCATACTGGGCAAGAGCGGTTATTTTTACTCACCTAGCAATGTCTGCAGACATTTTTCTAGCTAGCTTTGCTGCAGTGTTGGTTGCTGATGTGTACTGCAAGCAATGTTGTAGTTCCTTCTCTTAATATTTTCACAGGCTGATTAGTTTTGATTTCCATCAGTAATACAGATTGTGGCCATTTCGTTTCGTCTTGCATTAGCATGACAACATACACTAGACGTATATCACATAGTACACATAATACAAGTATGAGTAAATAAGCATGTTGGATATTGGATATTAGAATGATGCCAGTATCTGTATAGGTGCATCCGTAGTTACAGTAAGTAAAACCTCAAGAATTAACTAAACTGCTCAGACTTTTTTTTTCTTACCTTAGCTTAACATTCACCTCACTGTGAAAGTGATCATTATGCTCATGGCTCCAATTTCTGGCCAATGTCCAGCGGCTATTCCAGACATTTTTTTATTATGACCCTGATTGTGCCTAATAGAATTTTAAGTGTTTGTGTATTTTATTTTTTATTTTTATTGTTGAAGAACTATCTGTATCTTTTGTGTTGAAAGTGATTTGCTTTTTAGGTTATAAAAAGGGATTTTACACGTGTGCAACCTCATATTTATACCCCGGGGAAACAAGACAGGGGCAAAGGCAACAATGTAGCTCCTGGAAGAAAGCCATTTCTCAACGTTTGGTATGACGTTTGGTGTGTCTCCCAGGTGGCTTGTGGCAAACTTTAGACGAGACTTTTTATGGATATCTTTGAGAAATGGCTTTCTTCTTGCCACTCTTCCATAAAGGCCAGATTTGTGCAGTGTACGACTGATTGTTTTCCTATGGACAGACTCTCCCACCTCAGCTGTAGTTCTCTGCAGTTCATCCAGAGTGATCATGGGCCTCTTGGCTGCATCTCTGATCAGTCTTCTTGTCTGAGCTGAAAGTTTAGAGGGACGGCCAGGTCTTGGTAGATTTGCAGTGGTCTGATACTCCTTCCATTTCAAAATGATCGCTTGCACAGTGCTCCTTGGGATGTTTAAAGCTTGGGAAATCTTTTTGTATCCAAATCCGGCTTTAAACTTCTCCACAACAGTATTACGGACCTGCCTGGTGTGTTCCTTGGTCTTCATGATGTTCTCTGCGCTTTCAACAGAACCCTGAGACTATCACAGAGCAGGTGCATTTATACAGAGACTTGATTACACACAGGTGGATTCTATTTATCACCATCAGTCATTTAGGACAACATTGGATCATTCAGAGATCCTCGCTGAACTTCTGGAGTGAGTTTGCTGCACTGAAAGTAAAGGAGCCGAATAATTTTGCACGCACCACTTTTCAGTTTTTTATTTGCTAAAAAAGTTTAAAATATCCAATAGATTTCGTTCCACTTCACAATTGTGTCCCACTTGTTGGTGATTCTTTACAAAAAATAAAAATTTTATATCTTTATGTTTGAAGCCTGAAATGTGGCAAAAGGTTGAAAAGTTCAAGGGGGATACTTTCGCAAGGCACTGTATATATATATATATATATATATATATATATATATATATATATATATATATATATATATATATATATATATATATATATATATATATTATTATTTTGCAAAGATGGCTATTTGTTTGCAATTAGAATATTTACTACATATACAGTTAAAAAAAATCAATAAAATTATAAAAAAGATTTTTTCATCATTTCTGTGAAGGGTGTCTATAATTCTGGTAGGCACTACTCAACGTTTTTTGCCTAAAGTAACAGAATTATTATTATTATTATTATTATTATTATTATTGATTTCTAGTTTCTTTCAGCAACAAAGCAGTTTTGCTCTCCAAAGTCAGTAAATACTGTGAAGTATTCAAAATTAAGTGCTGATTTAAAGTGCTAAATCCTCAATATGCAAGATTGCATTTTTATTCTTTGTTACAGGTTCCTGCTGTTTATTCAGTTAAAGCTTATGCATGTGGATTTCCTCTAAAGTTTTTCCTGGGGTTTGCGTTACGGCTCACCACAAAAAGCAGAAAGCATTTCAGTAAGAAAACAGATGTCATTTTATGAAGTAACTGGATTTTGAGATAATATTTTGAGTATAAAAGTTCAGGTCTGCTCAATGATTCAGTGTAACCTTTCGCAGAGTCATATATTCCTCCACCTCTACTGACTGCCTGCCAAATGTCAGTTCTTTGATAATTGACACATCATGTTTTCAATTGAGGGAAAAGTCCCTACAATACTTCCAGCATGGCTAAGAAGACTGTCAGTGGCGTATTAACCAATGCTCTGCAGTGCCACGCTGGCTCTGGAGACTGAAATGCCGCATATGCATCTGTCTCCCCCTACCCCCCCACCCTCTCCTCCTTCATAAACTCCCTCCTGGAGAACGGGAGCGCGAGCGAAAAATCAAATCAGCCGACCTGGCAAGCCAGAAGTGTTTGGCTTCATAAATGCATTCGATAAAAGCAAGCAGAGAGCAAGGTTGGAAAGGGTACAGACTCTCCGAGGATTGGCAATTCCCCTGTGCCTCAGATATTTAGTAGCCTTTAACAGAGGCGGGTGGATGCGTGGGCAAACTGAGAGAGACGTGAGCGGAAAGCAACTGCAGCAAGGGAAGGAAGGAAGGGGCGGGGGGCGAAGGGGGGGGGGCCCTGTATGAGATGCTGTGTTCAGTCTGACCCCATCAGATCAGCCTGAGTGTCTCAGTGAGCTACAGCTCCCAGAATAATACGCCTTACTGTTGCGTCTCCGACGTCGCTCCGTCACTCTCTGTTTCATCACTTTCGCTGTTCAGCGCTGCTCCTTCATTCTCTTTAGTCCACAACGCCATTCTACCACTGTCTCTTCTATCCACATCTTCTCTCAAGCCTTCACTTTTATTACTTTTCCAATCACTTTCTGTCTCTTTCTGGTCCTGTGTCAGTGCAATGAACATTCACGGACAAAATGCAGCCACTAATGAGACAGACGGCAAGGGAGAAAAATAGACAGACAGTAAAAAAGAGAAACAATGTAGCAGATTGAAAACTAGACAGGAAGACATACAGTGAGGGAAAAAAGTATTTGATCCCTCTGAAAATCCCTTGATGTATTTGAGCCCTCTGCAAAAAACGACTTAGTACTTGGTGGCAAAACCCTTGTTGGCAATCACAGAGGTCAGACGTTTCTTGTAGTTGGCCACCAGGTTTGCACACATCTCAGGAGGGATTTTGTCCCACTCCCCTTTGCAGATCTTCTCCAAGTCATTAAGGTTTCGAGGCTGACATTTGGCACCTCGAAACTTCAGCTCCCTCCACAGATTTTCTATGGGATTAAGGTCTGGAGACTGGCTAGGCCACTCCAGGTCCTTAATGTGCTTCTTCTCGAGCCACTCCTTTGTTGCCTTGGCCGTGTGTTTTGGGTCATTGTCATGCTGGAATACCCATCCATGACCCATTTTCAATGCCCTGGCTGAGGGAAGGAGGTTCTCACCCAAGATTTGACGGTACATGGCCCCGTCCATCGTCCCTTTGATGCGGTGAAGTTGTCCTGTCCCCTTAGAAGAAAAACACCCCCAAAACATAATGTTTCCACCTCCATGTTTGACGGTGGGGATGGTATTCTTGGGGTCATAGGCAGCATTCCTCCTCCTCCATACACGGCGAGTTGAATTGATGCCAAAGAGCTCCATTTTGGTCTCTTGCTCTTTGGTCTTGGCCATGGTGGAGAGTTTGGAATCTGATTGATTGATTGCTTCTGTGGACAGGTGTCTTTTATACAGGTAACAAGCTGAGATTAGGAACACTCCCTTTAAGAGTGTGCTCCTAATCTCAGCTCGTTACCTGAATAAAAGACACCTGGGAGACAGAAATCTTTCTGATTGAGAGGGGGTCAAATACTTTTTTCCTTCATTAAAATGCAAATCAATTTATAACATTTTTGACATGCGTTTTTCTGGATTTTCTCGTTGTTATTCTGTCTCTCACTGTTCAAATAAACCTACCATTAAAATTATAGACTGATCATTTCTTTGTCAGTGGGAAAACGTACAAAATCAGCAGGGGATCAAATACTTTTTTCCCTCGCGGTATCTAGGTGTTTCGACAGCAATATCCTAAATTTGAGATCAACAAATTTACTGCTAAGGCGCTAAATGTCAATCCATATTCAGCAACCAAAGCAACAACCGTTCTTAGGCAAGTAAGCAGGGGAGTTTCTAAACATAGGCAAACTTGGGGTCGCTTGGCACACCACCAGCTTGGGAGCACCCCAACACCTCTGTCCCTGCCTGGCTCATCCACCCACACAAAAGAAAGCACAACATCATTTATAAGGAATCTTGCCCAGGCCACCAAAATGGCCAGAAACAGCCCTTACAGTAATTCAGTAAGTATTCATCAGGTCTGAAGAAGGTTAGATCCATCTTCCCAAAAATAATATTCCTGCAACATTTGAAAAACCTCCGTCGTAATAATGGTTTGCTTTACAGTATTATCCGAACATTTCTCACAACCTTCCCAGTAACACAAAACATAACATTATTTAAATATCAAGAGTCCTAAAACTATCAGTGGTGTAGCAGTGTTGTAGGCATGTTTAGAAATGTTTTCTATAAATGGTCTTGGAACTATAATGTTTACAAAAGCTAAAAAGTGTTAGCTGGGATTTCCTTTTATGCGTAATCCCATGCTCGGCCGAGAGTGGAGATTTTATTCTGTATGTTTGATGTGCCAAAAGACTTTAATATACAACATAACCTCATGGAATTGAAAGAAACTCATCAGTAATCTACCAGACTAATTATCTATGGAGAATCTGAACTGTTTTTTCCGACTACGCCTTTTAAAGATTTATCACCAGCACATTGTCTTACACCTGCCAACTTTGCTGAGCTCGGTATCCTAGTCAATGAGCCGTCATGTGTTTTTAGAGTAGGGTGACATGTCGAAACGGAGATTGTATCTGATACAACACTGGGTGATATTTAATGGCAGAAGTAATCCATATTCTGATACTTGCTGTTCTAAAGTGTGCACATAGATCTTCATTAGAGTGAATCAATACATTATTAACAATCTTATCCTATGTTTTTGAGAAAACATACAGAAAACCCCATATCAGTCAAGTGTTATCAATAAAATGGATAAAGGCTTGCTGTGATGTGGCTCAACAAAGCGTAGTTACTGTTCCCATTCAGAGGTTGATTATTTTCCTACAGCAACACGTTCCAACCAACCAACCAACCAGAAAACTTCACCATATCAACAAACACGTTAAAAAAAAAAAATGTACCATCCATTAACATTGATCAAAAACAGCTTCCCAATTAGCAAACAAGCTGCATGTTATATTGTGAAGACATATGTTCATTGTGTACATCGTGATGTGCGTGTGCATGCTACACCTGCATGACTACAGTTTAATAACTCGTGTAATCGTCTAATAATAACTCCTTTTGTTTATACAGCACCTTTCACACGCTCAATGACACATCATGCTACCGAGAATAGACTCAGTAACAGTATCCCTTTTGCTTGTGTGGTCACCATCGAAAAAGCTGACCACATGATTCAGCATTTTTTTGCTAGCCATTCTGCTGAGCTAATGTCTCTAAACACCTCCTACAGTAGTCCCGAGGCCTCCCACAACCCCTGTACTCTTCTCTCCCTGTCTCTCTGCCCAGTGCAAATCCCCTGGCTCTAAAAGCAATTTAAACTAATAAAAATAATGAACTGTACCCAACCTGAACTGGCTCCATAAAAACACCATGAATATATTACAGCATTTCTATGAGCCATATTTATCAGCATACAGATGATTATAGCCAAGTACCGCAAGAGTCCTCTACCCTGATATAATCTCTTTCTCAGTCTTTCAGGCCCGTGATGTACCACATGTCCTGCTGAGCTAGCCGATAACCACTGAGTTCAAATCAAGTACTCTATTAGAAATAACATGTCAGAGAATGCTGTTATAGCAAAATAATCAACGACAAGGTTGTAGGAAATGATGCCAGGAGTTAATGTTCTCACCGCACATGTAATTATTTTCAAATATCATCATAAAGTGTTTCATTCCTTTAACAATGTTTTATTTATTAAAGAGTGCATTTGAAAAAAAATCCATTTATAGTTATGTTGTGGATGTATGAGAAACGAAGAAAGGATCTGAAAAGAAAGGATCTGCTTATGGGCAGCGGCGGCTTGGTGGTTAAGGCTCTGGGCTACTGATTGGAAGGTTGTGCGTACAAGCCCCAGTACTGCCAAGTTGGGCCCTTGAGCAAGGCCCTTAACCCTCTCTGCTACAGGGGCGTTTTATCATGGCTGACCCTGTGCTCTGACCCCATCTTCCTAACATGCTAGGGTATGCGAAGAAAAGAATTTCACTGTATGTGCATATGTATGTGTGACCAATAAAGACCCATTATCATTATAATCCAACACATACAAGCTCATCTGTTAAGCATGGTGGAGGTAGTGTCATGGATTGGGATTGCATGGCTGCTTCTGGAACAGGCTTGCTAATCATTATTGATGATGTAACTCATGATGGCAGCAGCAGAATGAACTCAGAAGTTTACAGGACTGCCAATTTACAGAGAAATGCATATAAATGAACTGGGAGGAACTTTATCATGCAGTAAGACAATGATCCAAAACACATTGCCAATACAACAAAGGACTTTATCAAGGAGAAAAAGTGGAAGGTTTTAGACTGACCAAATCAATCATCAGACCTTAACCTAATCGAACAGCATTTCACCTCCTGAAAAGGAGACTGAAACGAGAAACGCCCCGAAACAAACAACAGCTGAAAGAGGCTGCGGTAAAATCCTGGAAAAGCATCATAAAAGAAAAAAGCAACAATTTGGTGGTCAATGAGTCACAGGCTTGATGCAGTTACTGCAAGCAAAGTATATACAGCCAAATATTAAGTGCTAATTACTTTCATTTACTTCAACACTTATCTGTCTTATACTTTTGCTCGCCTAAACAAATTAGGTGGTCTGATACAAAAGGTTCTGTGTTTTATGTTGTTTAACACATCTAGATGTAAATACCAGGGGAAAAGAAGCTGAAATCCTAAACTCTTGCCTCATATCCATCTCTTGATCTCAAACCCAAATGGTATATAGCACAAACAAATGAATTTGCCATGCCCTCCCAATAGTTTCGAGGGGACAACTTGTTAAAGAGAAGTCCTGACGATAGTGTCAGAAAACATAAAGTAACAGTTTTACCCATGACCTTTACAAAGCACTGAAAACGGAGACTCCTTCTCTTCTCTAAGTGAGGAATAGGACAAGGTGGACCATGCTATTATATGAAAATAATCCATGCAGTGGTGGCGCAATAATGCCCAATGCAAAGGGAATGATTATTTGACAACAGCAGCACAGCCCGAACTGTGTTATTCCGCTTATACCACAGCGAGACACGTTAACTGCTTATAGTTACATTTAATGCTTATAGTTACACCCATGACAAGTTAGTTCCATACAAAATCTATTTCAGTGCTTCATACATAATGGGTTTGTTAACTTGGGAGTTAAAAACAGAGTTAAAATACTCGATGTAAACAACGTTCATGCGTTCAATATTCAAACAACGTTTACTCATGTCAGCTAGTTAATAATTACTTTAACAATTTTTGCTGTATTAAAAAATACAAATAAATAAATACATGATAGTATGTAAAAAAAAAAAACCCAAAAAACAGTTAGTTGTTTGTTAGTCATAGTCATTATGAAGATTTCTCCACCTCTTATTTAATTTTTATTTATCCCAGGGAAATCAAAATGGGGCTTGTTTTGGGGCTTTTAGTATGAATATGTTGACCTTAAGGCTATCTACAAGCTAGTGTGCTCCAAAACAATGACAAAATTGACATTTAGAAGACATTTTACAGTCTCTTTCTACAACCTATACGGACCAACATTTTTGATGACGTCATTCTGGACTGCAGCTTCTACATCAGATTTTCTGTCCAATCAAACGCTCTCTAGAATCTAAAGTTTCCTGCTCCCAACAGTTGTACGTGTCCTGGCTATGAGGTAAGCTAAATCCTAACGGCTATTTAAAAAGGGGGAGGAGCCACTCGATATGTCCCTCCCTGACTTCTTATTTCAGTGCAAATTACGTCAAGACGATACGAGTTTCAAGGCACTTTGAACAGGGACGTTGTACTCCTGGCTCTGCACACACACACACACACACACACACACACACACACACAACCCAACAGGAGGATGTTCACTCATGGGAAGGGATTTTACATGCCAACATACATAAAAACGGTTTAATAATTCAGAGGGAAAGGAATTATACTTGGTGATATAAAAGAGACCCTGCAGGTGTATTGCTGTAAACTCTAAAGCGATGCTCGGGTCAATACGACATCTGTTGCTAAGTAGCAAACAGAGCATGAGATTTAAAGCAAAGCCCTTGTTAGTTCTTTAACTCTGATCAGTATGGGCGATGAGCTTTGTGGTGGAACAGGCGTGAGCTGCTTGCATTCCTTCACCGCCTCTCCAGCACGTGTGGTGTCGCGGTACCCGGCTCGGGAGAATACAGCAAATTTGAACCTTTCAGCAGTTCACTAGTGAAGACAAATGGCACCGTGTGTTTGGGGCTCTGGTGGGTGATCTATATTAATGTCTGGCCGAGCTTCAGCATCCTGCATATGCTAACTCCATTAAAGGGTCAGAACCTGGTTCTGTCTCCTCTCTCTCCTAACACACACCCTGAGGGAGGGCCAGATTTAGAAAGGTTGCAGGTGCAAAACTCAGCACACACACGCACACACACACACATACGAACACACACACACACACACACACACACACAGGACATGCAACAAATCCATGTACACACTTTTTTGGATTGCTGCCCATTTTGTTCTCCAGCTGCTACAGAGGGCACGCCTCACTGTAGTGCATCTGAGCCTTAACCATCTTTACATAACACTCACACACTACACACACACACACACACACACACACACACACACAGCAGTGTAGAAGCAATAAATACATTTATATAATACTTCATAAACTCATGCACACACACACACACATACTGATAGATTTTCCAAACCAAAGCAGGGGTTGAGCAAAATGTACGTGTATTAAAATCTATCCCACTTTATACCTCAGCGCTGCTCGATTCTCAAGTCTGACAGCTCTGAAACTGTTGATTCATTTTCTAGAACAGCAGCTCTGACGGTAGATCTGGCTCCAAGGTTTCTAATTAATGTTATAATGAGCTACATTGTGATGTTGGAACATAAGGACCCTCAGGGTGGTAACAGTAACTCCACTTTACACAGCTGATTATGATTTTGATTATGATTTTGATGTAACAGCACGCCCCAGTCATGGTTTATTCCGGATTCTGAAGTCACATACAGTACAGGATCTGCCATTACAAACCATAACATTACAGACCATGCTGATCGAAATTAAATCCACCAAAATCCACTTCAATCAACTAAGTCCATCAATGCCGTTGTCAGGGGGCGGGGCTACATTTGGGCTATCATAATAGCAGCCTTAACCCAAATAGGATAAAAAAGAAATATGGCGTATCCACTGTGTAATGACTTGAACATAAAGTGCGTTGTCATCTACTATGTCATTTATCTATCTATCTATCTATCTATCTATCTATCTATCTATCTATCTATCTATCTATCTATCTATGATCCATCCATCCATCTATCTATATATGATCCATCCATATATCTGTCTATATATCTATGATCCATCCATCTATCTATCTATGATTCATCCATCCATCTATCTATCCACGGTCCATCCATCCATCCATCCATCTATCTATCTATCTATCTATCTATCTATCTATCTATCTATCTATCTATCTATCTATCTATCTATCTATCTATCTATCTATCTATCTATCTATCTGTCTATCTCTGTCTATCTATATATCTGTCTATCTATCTATATATCTATGATCCATCCATCCATCTATCTATGATCCATCAATGCATCTATCAATCTATGATCCATCCATCCATCCATCCATCTGTCTATCTATGATCCATCCATCTATTTATCTATGATCCATCCTTCCATCCATCCTTTCATCTATCTACCTGAAATTTGTCCTAAAATACTAGACATCTGATTGGATTCTGTGATGAGGGTAATGAAAACAGGGCCTCTCCCTTGAGAATAAGGAGGACTGGCATGTGTGCCTTCCTGCACCACAGGGTAATGCTCTTACACCCTTCATTACACAGTGTGAGCTCCACCCAACGATAACACTACTGCAAATCTTCTGAACCCTCCAACAACAAATCTACAATGACAACAAGGCAGCTCCACGGCCTGCCATTACGTAAAAAAAAAAAAAAAAAGAAGAACGTGCTAGGAACATGCTCTCTCTCTGTCTCTCTCTCTCTCTCTCTCTCTCACACACACACACACACACACACACACACCAAGATCATAGAGCACATCTTTTACATAAGCCCACACATACACATCCAGACACAGTCCTCTGTCAGGCTTGATTATGTGATGTGGGAAACATGAGCATGAAATCTCCAGCAGCTGCCACAGGCAGTGAGACACGATGCTGCAGACTAACGTAAACTGTAACCACACACACACACACACACACACACACACACACACACACACACACACACACACACACACACACAACCTGCATATTCATATTTACAGGTGTAGACAGAAACACAAAGACCGCTGGTATGACAGTAGAATGATTATTGTACGTGGAAACATCACGACCATTTAAACATAGTGACAGGAGCAGAGAGGATTTTTCTTGCACACACTGAATACGTCTCCCAATGTCACCCTCACGTACTTACTGATTTACATATTTTGCACTTAACCAAACTTATTTTAACTAAACTAAAAAACTAAACAAATTTTAACTCTACATACATATTTCGCACACTTTGATTTTAAGTTATTTTTAGAAGGCCTTTTTATTTATTTATTTTCTTTCTTTCTTTCTTTCTTTTTTAGTATGCATACTTATTTGTACACTTTCTTGCCTATTAATCTTTTAAGCAGGCATTTACTTTTTGGCACTTACTTTTTTGTATGCATACTTATTTCGCACACTTTGCATGCTTTCGCGTGTACGCAGAGTTACTTCTCACACGTTTTTTTTTTAAAGCATCCAAAACCAATTATTAGTATGCATATTTATTTTGCACACGTTTTTTTAAAAGTATGCAATCTTACTTTTTTGGGTGCATACTTATTTTGCAAATACTTTGTACAATTGTATTGTCTACTTTGATGCACACTTATTTTTGTGTGTAAACATTCTTTTTTTAGCATGCATACTAATTTTGCACACTTTGCATTCTTTCATGTGTAGTATGCAGATCTGTTTTTTAAGCATGTAAACTTGTGTATTTTTGTATGAATACTTATTTGGTGTAATTGTGTATAGTATACATATTTATTTTGCACACTTGTTTTTTTTTTCCAAGCATGCAAACTTTGATTCATACTTCTTCTTAGTATATTAATTTTGCACACTTTGCATATGTTTATATATACTTGTGCTTAGTATGCATATTTATTTGCATACTTCTTTTTTAGTATGCATATTTATTTATATACTCCTTCTTTAGTATGCATAATTATTTACATACTTCTTTTTTAGTACGCATATTTATTTATATACTCCTTCTTTAGTATGCATAATTTTCATATTTCTTTTTTAGTATGCATATTTATTTATATACTCCTTTTTTAGTATGCATAATTATTTTCATACTTCTTTTTTACTATGCATATTTATTTATATACTCCTTCTTTAGTATGCATAATTTTCATATTTCTTTTTTAGTATGCATATTTATTTATATACTCCTTTTTTAGTATGCATAATTATTTTCATACTTTTTTTTAGTACGCATATTTATTTATATACTCTTTCTTTAGTATGCATAATTATTTGCATATTTTTTAGTATGCATATTTTTTTGCATACTGTTTTCTGTATTTACATACTGCATGCTGTATTTATTTTTTTAAGCATGCATTCATTTTTTGACACTTATTATTTTGTAAGCAAACTTCTTTTGCACACTTTGCATGTGTGTACTTATATTTATTATGCATAGTTACCACACATTTCTAAGTATCCAAACCAAATTTTTAGTATGCATATTTATTTTCCCTACTGGCTTTACAAGTATGCAAACATTCTTCATATGCATTTTAATTTTGCAAACTGAATGTTTTCATGTGTACTACTTTTTTAGCATGCATACTTGTTTTGTACAAATTTTAAAAAAAGTATTAATTAAATTGACAGTTTCCCTTTCATGCATACACATTTTTAGGACTGCATATTTATTTTGCACACACCTTAATTATCCAAATACCCCCCTTTATGTTTTAAAAATACAAATACTTATTCTACATAGTTATGTTTTAATACGCTTTATATAATATGTTTTAATATATTTAGTTTAAGTTAGTGGTGAATAAACGAGATCCTTTCAGCTTTGCCAGTGCACTGCAGTGAAAGGCTGTGGTTAGTGGTTGGAGACAAATGATTTCTTCCTGTAGTGGTTAAGTAGGTAGTACATGCCCAATTTTATTAATATAACATATCTGTCGCATCATATCTCATATCGTGAAGATTGTTCTTTCGAGGCAATACCTTCCATGATTCTTTTAAGTAGACCTTTATTGTGCATACTTTATTATGCAGGTTTGTCTTTGATGGCTGGTTTTAAGTTATTTATTGTTACCGTTGCATGAATATAATCTTTAGAGAGGTCTTAAGTCTTGCAAATTTGTGTCCGTGATGAGTACTTAAATATTTTATGTAGTTCTACTCAGGGGTTAAATTAGGGGGAGATTATAAGAGCGGAGCTCCTGCACCTTTTATAGCAAGTGGAGCTGAGCTCTGGTTATTACAGTCTGAGGGAAATGTAAATCAGAGCAGGTGTAATGGTGATAATCATGATGATGGAATAGAGTTTCAGATCACTTTATAGAGAAATACTTCCTGTTAAAAATTCTAAAATGTCAAGGTAGCTGTTAACTGCTGTTTATATTAATTCGCCTATTAAAGCATTAATGTTTTGAAGGCTTTATACCTTTAATATCAGGTGTTATTGAGAAGAAGTAGAAGATATTCTGATATTATTTACGGCAAAAACAAGACAGCTTAACTGACAAAATACTGACAGCTTCACATCTGTCCAGTTACACTTATACAGTTATACAGTACCATCACAGGCTCGAATTGTGGAGTTTAAAAAAAAAAAAATTCATATATAATGCCTTTGACAAAAGAAGAACATATTGAAATCATTCTCATGGCTGGATCGGGAAACTGTCACAAGGTTGCGATGGGTTTTAACCGGAAACATGGCGAGCACATCACACATGACACTGTCGGACAATTTATTAAAAAATTCAAAAATACTGGAAGTGTTGCGGAACAACCGGGAAATGGACGTCCCCGAACATCCACTGATGAAGTCCCCTATGTATGGAGACGTCTGGGACAGCCTATATAACCATACAGCTTAGGCAGCAGTTCTGGCTACAACATAAAGAATAGCTTTATATTAAGACTCCTTCTAATACGTGATTGTTTCTATAGTAACAGCTCATTCACCGGGACTTGTATAGCAGATGGTCAACATAATCTAGGTCTAATAATAAACTGATTAAAAAAACAGATGCTTATTATCAAAAATAAACGTGTATTCATTAATATGGTAAAACTTTCTGTTAGCAGATGTTTAGGGAGAGTTTTCAGGAGGGAGGAGCTTGCAATTTCTGGTTATCAGTCACATGACAAGCTGCATTTTTTTTTTGTCGTATTTACCTCAAGAGACTAAAAAGAATCGGCTGATGAGACTGCTACAACATAAGCAAATACAAGAACTAACTTGTCTCATGGACTTTCCAGAACATTAACAATAAACAGTTCAAAAGTGTCAATCATTAATAAATTAAGTAGCTGAATAGCCATGTAGCTATTATAAACACCGCAGGCTGTATATATATATATATATATATATATATATATATATATATATATATATATATATATATATATATATATATATATATATATGTATATATATATACATACATAACGGCTCATGTGAAAGTAGACAGGGATTTAAGAATTGAAAGTTTTTCTTAAGTTTTAATTTTTAATTTTTTTACCTTGCCTACTAGGTTTAAATGTTATAATTCTATTGTGGCACTTGTATACAGTGTTTTACTATCAAAAAGCTTTAGTTGTGCTGTCTGTTTTATCTCTGTACCAATGTTACTTTGGAGAGGTGTGAGTTGTTTTCCCAGGAGGGTAAATCCCCGTTTTCCCATCTCCCTGCTCACCAGCAACTAAACACAGTCACAATACTCTACACACAGAAACCTAACAGTGTCCTGACTAAGCTTATGACAGACACGCGGTGAGGATTCGTTTGTTTATACCGATTAAAAATGTCAGAGAAGTCCTTTTCCATTCCGCTGGCCGAATGGAACGGCAGTGCACTGCGAGAAAGGGTTAAATAATCAGGAACGACACATTCAACACTTGACACATTTGCAGAAAAATGTAAAAACATTCGATATAAAAAAGATTTTCAAGTGTAAAACATGTGTCGTGAACTTGGGTCAGCAATAAAGGTTTAACATGAAGCCGTTTTCTCATATTGACCAATCACATCGTGCTATGATTGGCAGCCAGTGAGAAAGAACGAGACTGAATCTGCACTAAGGACAGTTGAACATTAGCAATGAAACAATCAACAAGGTCAAATGTACAAAATAAAATAACATAAGTGCAAAACATTGTGCCCTTTGTACGCTAAATATGATATTCGTAGTCTTTTAAAATGTGTTTGAGCAAAATTAAATAATCGCCATGCATATCGTCCACCTCTAGTTGATGACATGACAGTTCAGCTAGCGCTTTGGTGGGAATGTCTGAGTGGAAAACACTGCGCTGATAAAGTGCTCTTTGCTATTTAGTGGATGATAGAGAGTCAGATACACACTACCAACACTCTGAATGTATAATTAGTGTGATTAATGCATAATTACAGTCATGATTAATTTATGACTAATGTCGCAGCTGCTTTTTATCCTAGCATAATTACAAATTCAGATGCGTACATACTCAAGAACACATACAGTGTATGGCCCAATGAAGGATGTATGACACAATATGCACATGCACACATGGACAAAAACAGGTGTACTAATCAATGGCCATAATCATACGTGCACATGTGCACTTGCACACATGCCAGGATTTGAAGATGCGCAGACTGAAATAAACTGAGGAGAAAAATCTAGGACATGATCAGCATAGTTCACTCTCTCTCTTTCTTTCTTTATGTGTGTGTGCGTGTGTGTGTGTGTGTGTGTGTCTCTGGGTGCATGACCTCAGCACATATTTCTGTACACTGCACACTGAAAACAGCAATGCTGTCTAAATATCTATCACAAAATCACAGTATGGTGTAAATGCATTGCTAAGCCACTGGCCACATTTATACTGACCTCAGTCCATCTTTCATTCATACAGAAATGCACACACACACACACACACACACACACACACACACACACACACACACACACACACACACACACACACACACACACACCAAGTCATTTGGGATACAGCACTATTAAAGTATAAGGATATGGACAAAAGGGGATGCATAATGCAGTATATCAGTAGAATGATTCAAATTATATTCTGTTAATTGAATAATTAGCTCTTATGTTACATTCTGTACGATTATTACTTAACCCCTTGTAACATAATACATTGGGGTCCAAAAGCCAAAAGTCTGAGACCCATGGTGAAAATGCATCTAATCTGCATTCCTTTCTATATGAATACAACATATTTCATCACAAATGATATTAATATATCTATATTTACTTGAGTGAAAACTGAAATCTTCGAAATATTTACACGGATTTCCGAACGAATTTATGAATGACTCCAAAAAACGAAAAAAAATTAGATTAAACTATTTTTCCAAGTTTGAGTTACATTTTGGTTATATTTAACTGTATTTGGCTTATAGAAATCGACTTATCAGCATAAAAATTTTGAGGTAATTTGTTTCCTCAAATTTTTTGAGCTAAATGAACTATCCGGTTTTACAGTGCATACGTTTGTGTTTGATCAACTCCATCAGCGTGTCGTCTGAACACATGCTTCAGTGGAAGAGATTCGACTCGAGGAATATCGAATCTTTTGTACAGAGGAGTTAATATTATTCACTGTCCAAAATGAGCTTGAATTTAAATCGTGACATAGAAATAGTGCCGAATCTTAAACAAGAAATATTCAATTTCCTTTTCGAAAAGATAAAAGTTGTGTTTGTTTCCACTTTGAAATGGAAATCTCACATCTTCAAATTGATCTCAGACCCCAAAGTCTTCAATTGCCACCCCTGCCCTGTGTTTATAGAGTTTGCATTTTCTCCCCATGCTTTGGTTTGGGGGTTTCCTCCTAGTACTCCAGTTTCCTCCCCCAGTCCTAAGACATACGCTGTAGACTGACTGGCATTTCCAAATCGTCTGTAGTGTGTGAATGTGTGTGCGATTGTGCCCTGTGATGGGTTAGCACTCTGTTCAGGGTGTCCCCCGCCTTGTGCCACGAGGGATAGGCTTGAGTCCACTGGGATATGCTCCAGACTCCCCGCGACCCTGTGTAGGATAAGCGGTACGGAATATGGATGGATGGATGGATGGATGGATTAATTTTAAACTGACAAGGTGAAATAAAAAAAATTACAAACAATAACTGCCTTATGTAAATCTGAAGCTAAAATATGACCTTAATCACCTTCCACATTCTCACTTAAAAAAAAATTTTTTTTTTTTTTTATATTTTAATTTAAATTTTATTTTTTTTTTTTTTTTTTTATAAAATTAAAAAAAAAAAAAAAAAAAAAAAAAATTCAATTTTTTTTTTTTTTTTTTTTTATAAAAAAAAAAAAAAAATTTATACACACAATTTTTTTACACAATTTTTTTTTTTTAAAAAAACATATTTTCTTTATATATTTTTTTTTTTAATTCAAAATCCTTTAAATATTGCTTCTTTGTCGGTTTCATTCCAACATTTTGATCATTTTATGACTATTATTACACGCTATTATGTTCTGCGACATATCTATAGAGTTCCATAAGGTCTGCACACATACTGTAGTTTTGTCGCCGAATTCGTTTTCATGTTTAAGGGACACAACATCCTAATCATGACAGTGAAATCTCGTAAGGTCTTACCGTGACGGTTTTTATTCGTCCGCCTCCCTTGGTGCAGGTCCAGCCAGAGTGATTGAACAGCAGGCCGCAGATTTCTCCCTCTGAACACGGGGTCATCTCACACCACTGCCTGCTTTTCACTATCCGTGCTGTGTACACAAACACAAAAGGTCAAGTCTCGTAGGCCTTCTCCATGTTTATTGCCTCTGACAGAAGATGAGCGTGACATATGGAAATACCACAAATGGCATGGTAGCTATACTGTATTGCTGTAAACCAGTGGTGGCTCAAAGAAAAAACATGTTTATATTGAAATATCTGTGGTGTGTTTAGTGATTCTCTTTAGTGATATGTTAGTTCCCATGAGAAGTTAGCGGTTCTGCCATGTACCTGATGTCACAGGAGGACGTTACTAGTGCAGTTAAAAGTGGTGTTTAATAGGAGAAAAATAATTAGGGATATAAATAAGGAATAACAATCGTTCAACGTGATATCCTCTGGGTCCTGTGGAGCACTCCAGGATAGAGTACTCCAATGCGATATCAAGTATCCTCCGGGTACTCCAGTTTCCTCCCTCATTCCAAAGATGTGTTGTAGGCTGATCGGCATGATCAAATTGTCTGTACTGTGTGAATGTGTGTGCGTGATTGTGTCCTGCAATGGGTTGACGCCCTGTCCAGGCTGTCCCCTGTCTTGTGCTGTGTGCTCCCTGGGATAGGCTCCATTCTCCCCCACGACCCTAGAGCGGTCATGAGCGGTACAGAAAATGGATGGACGGCCTCGTCTGATCAGAACCTGGTTCCAGTCGATGCTCCAGTACTATAAAAGTGAAAGTGTTTCTTCTGGCATGTCTTTCAGATAAGCAACCAGCTTTGAGGTGGCACCTAATTGTAGTTCTGCAGAATCATTCTTCGGCAAATCTCCAACCGCGATTTTTGGCTTCTCTATCTATCCATTCCCCTCGTTGTGTGTTTGGGGACAAAATACTTTTACCCCCTCTTCCAGAAAGGTTAATTACACTGGATATTGGTATGCTCAGGTATGTAGTTATTTTTATATACAGTACATTGTCTAATTTATGAAAAAGTCACCAAACTTTTGTGTCATTTCAGATTGTGTGTTCTCTTATCTTACTTGTTTTTCCTCCATACTGCACTGAGTAACCATTTCCTTTTCATTTAAAAATAAATACAAGTTATATACAGCCTCTGGTGCTGACTTTCATTCGTCCCCCCTGTTTCCAAATTTCACAGTTCAGTCCTTACCTCAATTTTCTCATCATAGTTCCAAATTATTTTGCAGTTTAGCTCGTTTGCACAGCTCTTTAAAAAAAAAAAAAAACAATTCAGACAACCTCAGTTCTAGAAATCATGTAATCCTGACATTTAAACTCCAACAGCAAGTTGGAATAATACGAAAGGCTGTAAGAGGCCATCGAGAATCTTTTAGTCTGTTAATGATTCTCTTTTGTAGGCTTATAATATGTTCTTTACCAGACCACTCAGAAGCGGCGCTCTCTGCCGTGAACAGTTATCCGTTTCATTCATGATCTACAGTGATGAACGTAAAGATTTAACAAGTCATCACAAAGCTTCTCCTAATGTCTGCGGAGGTTTTTTGTATGCTTTTCAAAAAGAGCTTTACAAGCCGCCTATTGATCTTAAACACTGTACGCGCTTTCATCCATGGTTGTCATGACTATGAGCGTGATCTCGCTGTCACGTACACTTTTGTTTTGTTTAGTAAGCAGGAAAGCTGAAATGAAGCAGCGGGTTTTTAAACCAACGCAGAACAAAGCTGTAGGAGAAGGCCAAGCTCAGCAGACCCACGGGAAAGAAGAGCTATCAGATGCAGCCAGCCTCAAATAAACAACCTTTTCTCGGAGGAACAGTAAACAAAAAAGCACAAATACAACGGTTCCGTAATGAAAGAAAACAAAGCAATGTTATTTAACATCATTTATACCACCGCACTCAATTCCGATCATTCCAGAGGGTGATCATTTTCTAGAACAGCATGCCTAGGACAGTAATTTGGCTGCAAATACAGTGGTGTGAAAAAGTGTTTGCCCCCTTCTTCATTTCCTGTTCCTTTGCATGTTTGTCACACTTAAGTGTTTCGAACATCAAACCAATTAAACAATAGTCAAACAACACAAGTAAACACAAAATGCAATTTGTAAATGAAGGTGTTTATTATTAAAGGTGAAAAAAATCAAACCATCATGGCCCTGTGTGAAAAGGATTGCCCCTAAACCTAATAACTGGTTGGTCCACCCTTAGCAGCAACAACTGCAACCAAGCGTTTACGATAACGCAATGAGGCTTTTACAGCGTCCTGGAGGAATTTTTGCCACTCATCTTTGCAGAATTGTCCTAATTCAGTTACATTAGAGGGTTTTCGAGCATGAACGGCCTTTTAAGGTCATACCACAACATCTCAATAGGATTCAGGTCAGGACTTTGGCTAGGCCACTCCAAACTCTTCATTTTGTTTTTCTTCAGCCATTCGGTGGTGGACTTGCTGGTGTGTTTAGGATCATTGTCCTGCTGCAGAACCTAAGTTCGTTTCAGCTTGAGTACACGAACAGATGGTCAGACATTCTCCTTCAGGATCTCTTGGTAGACAGCAGAATTCATAGTTCCTTTTATCTCGGCAAGTCTTCCAGGTCCTAGCAGCAAAACGCCCCAGACCATCACACTACCACCACCATATTTTCTGTTGGTATAATGTTCTTTTATGAAATGCAGTGTTCCTTCTACGCCAGATATACTTGGACACACACCTTCCAAAGAGTTCCTTTTGTCTCATCGGTCCACAGAATGTTGTCCCAAAAGTCTTGGGGATCATCAAGATGTGTTGTGGAGAAATTGAGACGAGCTTTGATGTTCTTTTGCTCAGCAGTGGTTTTCTCCTTGACTCTGCCAGCACCTTTTGCCCAGTCTTTTCCTGATGGTGGAGGCATGAACGCTGACTTAACTAGGCAAGTGAGGCTGCAGTTCTTGACGTTGTTTTGGGGTCTTTGTGACCTCTTGATGAGTCGTGCTGCGCTCTTGGGGTAATTTTGGGCGGCCGCCACTCCTGGGAAGGTTCACCACTGTTCCATGTCTTCGCCATTTGTGTATAATGGCTCTCACTGTGGTTCGCTGGATTCCCAAAGCTTTGGAAATGGCTTTATAACCCTTTCCAGACTGATAGATCTCAATTACTTTCTTTCTCAATTGTTCCTGAATTTCTTTGGGTCTCGGGTGATGTGTAGCTTTAAGGATCTTCTGGTGGACCTTACTGTGTCAAGCAGCTCCTATTTAAGTGATGCCTTGATTGTGAACAGGTGTGGCAATAATCAGGCCTGGGTTTGGCTAGAGAAATTGAACTCAGGTGTGGACAACCACAGTTATAGTATGTTTTAACAAGGGGGGCAATCACTTTTTCACACAGGGCCATGATGGTTTGGATTTTTTTTCACCTTTAATAATAAACACCTTCATTTACAAATTGCATTTTGTGTTTACTTGTGTTGTCCTTGACTATTGTTTAAATTGGTTTGATGTTCCGAAACACTTAAGTGTGACAAACATGCAAAGGAACAGGAAATGAGGAAGGGGGCAAACACTTTTTCACACCACTGTATATATATCTTCAGGACAGAGGACTTTTTTGGTGGTTTCTTGGTAACATCCATCCATCATCTGTACCGCTTATCCTACACAGGGTCGCGGTGAGCCTGGAATCTATCCCAGGAAGCTCGGGGCACAAGGCAGGGGACACCCTGGATGTTGTGCCAACCCATCGCAAGGCACAATCCCACACATACTCACACACTACAGACAATTTAGAGACGCCAATCAGCCTTCAACGCATTTCTTTGGACTGGGGGAGGAAACTGGAGTACCCAAAAGAAGCCCCTGCAGTACGGGGAGAAAATGCAGACTCCGTACACGCAGGACAGAGGTGGGAATCAAACCCCTGACCCTGGAGGTGCAAGGCAAACGCTAATGCATCATTAAGCCACCACACCCCTCCTCTTGGTAACATGACAAGCTCATTCTTATTCGTCATATTAACTAATATATTTACAAGAGACAGAAAAATAAAGAAATAGCGTAAGTGATAATCTAAACGGATAAAATTACAATGTGTTGTTCTTTTTAAAAAAGCAGGTAGAAGAGAACACGACAGGGCATACTGTTGCAGGAAAGTAGTCAACAACATAGTGGTGTGAATCGCAAAATGCCACTGAAGGACCAACTCAAAGTTGACTATTTTTGAAGAACAACATGTGATGAGGTTGTTGTGTTTCATCCTTAATGACTTCATAGACATGGCTGTGTACAGACCAGGAAGAGGTTATGTGGGGTAAAGACGTGTCCGTGGCCATGAATAAGTATTTGGTTTTGCTGAAAGCACAATATAATTTATGCTGTAGAAAGAACTCTGAGTTATAAGAATCTATGCTCTAGTGGAGGGAATTTAACACCACTGATTTTACTGTAGAGACCAAGATACAGAGAATTGCCAAGGCCACACACCTGCACTGATAAGTTTATCCCTACTCATCCACCTGATTCTCAAATATATCAGCTCATTATCAAACCCCTGGGCTGAATCATGTGTACTGGAAAACAGAAAAAAAAACAGCCCTGATGCAAGGAACTAAGGGACCACTATCAATTTTGGCAGTGTAATTTGGCCTTGGCTTACGCTGCATTCATGACCAAGTGGGAACTGGAGAAAATCCAATTTGAGTAATTTGCACTCAAAGTTTCTCAATTTGTCAGCATTACAAATCCTTGGTAACTCTGTGGTTATGATGTTGGTCTACTTAGCCAAAGACGTTCTATTTGTGAATGATATTCTTAAAGATCACTGTATGTAGTAAGATAGTTGCATAGTTGCTTTGTGGATCATTTTTAAATCAAACTGAGGGCCTTGTTGGTTTTTTTTTTTGTTGTTTTTTTTAATGGTACTAATGCTGAAATGTCATAGCCAACATCTTGCACTGGCTTTTAAAATGAATGAATCATTAGCCAAACAACACTTTTGGGTGCTTTTCAAAGCTGTTTGGGAGCTTGTTATCCACACAGAAACTAATCAGGCATTGGCTTACTGTGAGTGTCCATTTTTAATGACCTCAAACAGTTGAGATTGTATGAACCATGTATGGGGTGGAAGGAGGAATTTCAGAGTAGGAAAATACAGGTGGGTCCCAGGTGTCATGAAGATAACTTTAATCTAAAATCAAGGCCACATGGTCTTCGATTTGCAGTAGGGACCAAGAGTTACAAGTTGCAAGAAATGGCTAGAAACTAGAATTGACAGATATAGTGTGTAATTTTCCAGCCTGTTTTATGCTCCTTCTGCAGCCTTCCAAAAGGTCAGGGCAAAGAACGCTTACAATCCGGGAAATGAATATGCCCTTACGATCTGTTCAGCCAGTAGTGATGTATAGGGTAGGCATTTTCATCTATTACAGTTACTATGTATTCACTACCCGTCTTCTTTTGTTTGATGGACAACTTGCAAACAGCTAGGACTGTTCCAAGCTCGCAGAAGTTCACTTCAAAAGGTTTCTGAACCCTCCTTGGGGTTTCACTGCTTTTGGGGAATTATGCAGAAATAACTGCATGTTTAGCTTTTTGATCATAAAATGTCATAAACTATAAACTAAGATATGTATGCACAAAGATGCTTATAAGTATATAGAATAGGCTTAACAATGGTTCAAAGTACATTTTAATCATTTATTTTAGTCCAAGACTGGGCTTGTAGGGGCCATCCATGGAAAACATGGCATAAATTTAACTTAGCCCTGGAGGAATCTACACAGTAAAAGCCTGCTGTCCACTGAATATCATTTTTTAGTCTAATTTGTGTCTGGGGAACGCATCTTGGCGTGTTGCTGCTTCATTTATTCTGAAAACAGAACGAAATAGAAAGAGAGAGAGAGAGAGAGCGAGCGTGAGCGAGCAGGCCAGAGACCTCCAGCCTTAATCTCCACCACCCCAAACTCCATCAGCACTAACGTCACTTCTGCTGAGCTCCAGCTGAATCCGAAGCACAGCAACACTGGGAAATCCACGGCCAAATGAAGACAGATGGTAGCGTCTCTGCCATTTCAGACAGTTAGCATGAGCTTCCCTGGACACCTGCCCACACTAGATGCACTCTTACTGCTTCTGCCTGCATTTCAAACAAGATATTTATGACCAAAGAGACACAATTATCGTCCATCTTCTGCTTTAAACACATTTTAGGTCTAAAATGAAAACCCCCAAACAAAATCTCAGCAGTTCACATTGTCCTATATTTAGGTGTGTTTCAGAGATGATGTAAATGTTCAACCAAGATAAGATAGTTGCATAGTTGTATTGTGGATCATTTTTAATCAAACTGAGAGACTTGGTTTTTTTTTTTTTTGCTTTTTTTGATGATGATGTAAATGTTCATCCAACCCAATTAGCTCATTGTACAGAATATGCCTTGAATATGTTTATGACCAAAATACATCTCCATCTAGGCCACCCAGGGAGTGCGTATCAGTGGTTTAGAGCCAGTGTAGACAGCAGTGGATATTTCTGGACGCTTTAGGCCTAATTTACCTTTAAAACATGCAAATCTCTTTGGCTGGAATATATACAAATGCTCAGTCACAGACTGCACAGCATGCTGTTGGACTCTGCAGCAACTACCACTAGCGTTTGTCACGAGAACAGCATTTTGTTTATGCTACATTTGTAGTGACAAACACATTTATATTTCTTACATATGGAACTTCATATCTGCTGTTGGTAGAATTTCTTAACAGACATGCCAAATGAGAATATGTGTTAGTATTGCCAACCTTTGGTGTTTATGATGATAAAAACGTGCATGAATAAGGAAAAATCAAGTACGTGCCTGTCTGTGGACACAACAGCACACCCTTCATAGCCAGTCACATTATTTCAGTCATCTAGCTATATTTAACCGTGAAGGCAAGAAAGATAAAGTTCATATCTGCCATATAACAGAAATACCATATACCAGGTTAGTGCATGTCTGCTAGGCTAGGTTTAGCGGTGAATTTGGTAAGCATTTATGAATGTCACTTAAATATCCTCTCATAAAATCATGTCAGGTTATATCATGTTAGCTAGCAGATTATGTTTATCAGTGATGATTATGAACATTTATTTCCTCTCAGAAATCTTTTCAGGGTAGCTTATGTTAGTTAACTTGCCATTTTTAGCAACAAAAATGGTAAACATCTGTGAATATGACTTAAAATCCTCTCAGAAATCCTGTTGGGTTAGCACATTCTAGCTAACTGACTAGCTTTATCGGTGAAGACTATGAACATTTTTATTTAAAAATCCTTTCAAAATCCTGTAAAGTAATATTATGTTAGCTAGCTGGCTAGCCACAGCAGAGAACATTATAAACATTCATAATGAGTTACAATTATCTCAGAAAACAATTATCTCAGCTGAGTGCTTGTCAACTAGCTGACTAGTTAGGGCAACGATGAGTAGGAGCATTGATATCCCTGCTGAAAAAAACAATAGAAACCATCATAGAATCTGTAATGGTTTTAATGGTTATATTGGGAAATGTATTGGTTTTAATGAAAACTGTAATGGTCCCTGTGGGTCTCTACTGGTAATTTGTTGCCTTCTATTGGTGGCATTTGTTTACTGGCAGAAGATACCATTAAGGACCAATAATGTTAAATTGTTTATTTTTTTTTTTTTTTTCGGTTTATATGGTTCTCAGTGAAATCCTCTCAGAAATCATGTCGAGTTAGCTTAGCTATAGCAGTGCATGTTTACTAACGAAGATTAATGTTCATAATGAGTTCTCAAAATTCTCTCAGACATCATGTCAGATTAGCTCATATAGCTAATGGTGTATAATAATGAAACATATGGGTAATGATGTTTTTATGTCATTTCTAAGGGACAGAATTCAAAACACATTAACTATAAGGCTATGGAGGGTTTTTGGTTGTTGTTGTTGTTGTTGTTATTTTTTAATAGCCTATGCTCTTTAAAACATTTTCCTCAAGGGTTCTTTGATTAGCTAAGGGTTCGCATCTTCCTGAAGGGGTTTACTTGGAACCCTTCTGGTAGCGAAGCTTTCTGTTGTAGGGCTCTACATAGTTAAAATTCTCCCAGAGGGAAAGGATTTGAAGGTTTTTTTTTCTGTTTGTTTGTTTAATTTGGAGGAGTGAAAGCACAATGAGTACATGTGAAATGTAGTAGTCTATTTCTCGTGTTTATTAAAAAGAAAATAACATCTTAACAGTGTTTAACAGTTTGTAATTATTTGTATTTGGGGGGAATTAACCAACTGAGTTTTATTAGAAAATATTGCAGCTGGTAAAAACAAATAACTACACTATCGAGCGGGATCAGAATATCTGCAGGGAGTGGTCATAATCATCGTTTTTGTAGAAGGGGTGGGTGCAGGATTTTAAAATAAGTGTAAACATCTAGATGGATTATGTCATTAAACCGACATGGTGCCAACTTTTATATGTAGCAAAAGATTTCAACAGTTGATTTTACATTGCAGGTGAGAAGATGTTTATACGGACGTGCTATCAGTCCGAGCAACATGCAGGCAGCCTCATGGGAAGCCACAAGCCTCTGGCATTGTTTACTGCTTGTAGGTGGTAGAAATGTCCCTGTTTAAGGAATTCTCCCAGTTCGGTGCTTACTGTATATAGGGCAGGCAAACAAAACGTCCCAACATGCATTCAGGGAGGCAAGAACAGCAGTACAAATGCTCCAGAGAGGAGCGCAGGCCACCCACTGATACACTGCTAGAGCAATGGAACACTGATAAGATCTCAGGAGGCCGCAAAAGGATGTGACTCATCACTGTGCTAACACACGACTGCTCAGTGTTTCCTTGCTTCCCTGCTTAAATGCAGCACATGAGCCATCTTTCTCCCGCTCTCTGATCTGAAAGCCCCCTACAGCTGAGAATCCTGTCCCCCTAAATCCTGAGACCTAGCCTGCCATCTGTCCCTTGGCACCACCTGCTAAGCCCTTACCTAGAAACTCTCATGTGCACAGGAAATGATGGAAAAAATAGATGAATGGATGGATGGATGGATGAGCAGACAAGCAGCTGAACAGACGGACAAATTGCACAGACAGAATGAGTTTTCTCCTTATTGGAACACTGCAGAACAATTTTGTGTGAGTGTGTGTGTGTGTGTGTGTAGTAAAACGGATACTGCATGAGCAACAGGCCTTAATGGCCTTCCACTAATGAAGCATGAACACAGCAGCGAAAGCCAATAAAAACCAATTTCCCCCAGCTGTAATTATACCAGTCTCTTAGTTAATTACGCTAGTCTTAGCATTACAAAAAGACACTAACGTCCTTCCAAGGAGCTAAAAGGAGCCGCATTATTGAAACAGTACACTTGTCTAACTGAGCATAGGATCACATACTCAGAGAGGAAGAGAGATAGAGAGAGGCCAAGAGAGGGTGTGTGTCTCGAATTCTAGCCACTTATAGTACAAGTTGAAATTCAATAAAATACGATGTATTATTAATACCTAGATAATGTAATAGAACTTAAATAAAGCATGGGGTGCTGGAGACTTTAGCTCTTAGTGGTAGCAACATGCTTAATTTACTGGAAGGGGTGGAGAGGATGCTGCAGTTTCAAATATTTCATGCCGATGCACCATGTGACGATACCAGTACGCCACTGAATCTAGGTATTAGCACCTACTTCATAAAATGACATGAGCAAATTGAAATCGAATTCTCAAGGTGTATCAGAAACTAGAATTTGAATTAAGATTTTCTCTAAAAAATTACGACAATAATAATAATAATAATAATAATAATAATAATAATACATTCCAAAAAAGCTATTATGTTTCTCCTTCGCCTGTTTTTCAGTCATTTCTGATTCATTTTATGGCTAAATTTAATAAAAGCTCTTGAATGACCCAGATGTGTATCAGCAATTATTGGGTAGCAAGAAGCGTAGATTAAAGATTGCAGTTACTGCCTGATGTAGTGCTAAAACGGATCATTACGCGCTTTTTAAAAATAGTAAAACAGGGCAACGTGGTGGCTGAAAATATCTGCAGGAAAAATATTTTCCCAGTGCTGCAACTTAATAATATTTTAATAAACGCTAATTTATTTCTGCACATGTTGGTCCTATTTTTATCCTGTCTTTTATGAAAACAGTATAATGGTCCAGAGTACACGGTAAGCATACATAATAGCTTCCTGTACTTTCAGGCCAACTCTGTTCCAGCTGAAATGTACTGCAACGGGCATGAATATTTGATTTTTAGAATTTGAAACAAGTAAGAGTCAATTAAACAAAAATAAATAATAATTTACGAATACATGAATGAAGTTCCTGTCTAAGTGTGCCAATTTTCCTGTTAATTAAGTACACAGACCCATAGTCATACTGTAGACGTCATCTCATTTCTGGAGAAAATGAAAAGCAAATCAGCCTACATATGTATGTATTTACTTTCAGCATTAATTGCTACTCTGCTGTTTTAAAAAAGAGCTCCAGCTAATTTCATGAATAAAATTATATGAGATCTCTCTCTGAAGACCTCTATGTGTACTCCTAATACATGATGTGATGCCAGTTCCTGATTGTGACACATGGCTACTAATGTGACTCCTCTCATCCTCCAGTCCTGCCAGATTCACCCTGATGCTCTACGCACTTCTGACTCACTTTATCCTTCACCGAATACCGGTTCTTCTCTGGATAGTCTCATTTGGATACTGTAGACTCGTACCCACGTACCTATAATGCTCATATTGAACATCCTTCAGCACACTTAGTACAGCAGTTGTAGGTGAGTAATCATTCATTTTCTCACCGGAAGACGACGGGTTCCCTTTTGAGTCTGGTTCTTCTTGAGATTTCTTCCTCATGTCGTCTCAGGGAGTTTTTCTTTGCCATTGTCGCCTCTAGCTTGCTCAATAACGATCTAAATCTACATCTGGATTTCTGTCAACTGCTTTGTGACAGTGTACACTGTTAAACGTGCCATATAAATAAAACTGAATTGAACTGGGAGAGACAACACTGTCTGTGTTTCAGAACAGTCAGTGACCTTCAAGTTTTTGTAGAGGATGCAATCACAACGGACTTTATAAAGTCATGATCAGCTCCTAGGAATTATTAGATGTAACAAGTACCAGCCCCAGGCACCATAGATACAAAACAGGAACATTTTGGTTTTTAAAATAAGCAGCTGTTTCTGTGAAGGTTTCTATGAACAGTTTAAGTTCAATGAAAGATTTTCCAGTTATTTAGTTATTTCTTTTTAGGTCATAATTCAAATTGAGGTCCTATCCTACAAGAAATCCAAGCACTACTCAGCCATATACAGTAGTGTATAGTGGGAAAATATCATGCTTTGACCGATTTGAGAAAGTGAGAACAAGAGAGCAATACAGAAAGAGAACCGAGCAGACAAAATTGCCGGAAGAAAAGGCCGGGCCTCTGCTGGAACCCATCATTTCTCATCGTTAGAATCTTTTTTGTCAAAGCTGACACCCAATTATGTTTGGTTGCGCTGACATCAAAAATATTATTAGCATCTTTTCGCTAAATGTAATTTCACAATACTCAATTTCCTTTCTGAATAGGTTTTATTTACTGAGCATTAACTAATGTGGTCGAAAAAACTAAAAGATCTAGGGATTAATAAATTGTAGAAAATGATAGTGACTCAGTATGTTGGTATTAATGGTTACAGATTGCTTATGAGTACAACTATAAATCAACAAAAAGACTATGTATAAATCTCTAAAAGTGGCATGGTTATATGGAGATATGGAGCAGGGTTTGGGAAACTGTATGGACGGGTGTGTGAGTGTGTATGTGATTGTGCTCTGCGATGGACTGGCACCCTGTACTGGGTGTACCCCGCCTTGAGCCCGATGCTCCCTGGGATAGGCTCCAGGTTCCCCATGACCCTGAAAAGGAGTAGAAGATGGGTGGATGGATGGACGGTTTGGGAAACTGAGCTCTCAATGTTCCGTGCTATTTGTTAGATGTCAGCATGAAGCTGCAATTCCTGTCTGGACTTCTGCAAATCCATCTGGATCTCCTACAGTTTCAGTTGAGACTTGACTGGAGTAGAATCAGATTTTCAAGTACTGACAGCATCAAAATTCTGGCTCTTGCTCAGTACAGTCACATAATCATCACTCAGATTTTCCCCTCTGACCGGTGAGGCTATTAGCAAACACATTTGTGGCCCAGTGATGTTGGCAATATTAGCTCCATCCTGGCCAGTAAGTCATTTGCACTGAATTATGAACAAAGCTCCTGCTCTGAAACAGAGCTGCTATTGCCTGCAAATTGATGCTACAATTCACTCTACTGGAGAGAAGCTTCTGAATCCCAATTGCCTTGACATCTTGCAGTGATTTGATTTGAACAGCAAAAAAAAAATAAAAAAAATAATGGCTTCATTTTTACTTTCATGATATGCAGAACAAAATTCCTCAGGATCTTGTGACTGTAAAAAAAAAAAAAAAAAAAAAAAAAAAAAAAAAAAAAAAAACCCTTTTTCTTTTTCCTCATAAAACAAAAAAAATCCCAAAATTTTTTTTTTTTTTTTTTTATATTAAAAAAAAAAAAAAAAACACCCCACACTTTTTTTTTTTTTTTTCTTTTTTTTTAAAATTTTTATTTTTTTTTTTTTTTTTTTAAAAAAAAACAAAAAAAACATTTATACTACCCTTTTTTTCACATTTTTAATCTCCTACCTTTTCCCTTTTTTTCCCCCATCTCCTCTTCATTTTTCATTTTTTACCACTTAAACCCCTTCCCCCCCACCCCCCCCCCCCCCCCCCCCCCCCCCCCCCCCCCCTCCCCTTTTTTTTTTTTTTTTTTTTTTTTTTTTTTTTTTCATTTTTATCCCCCTTTTTTTTTTCCTTTTTTTTTTTTTTTTTTTCTTTTTTTTTTTTTTTTTTTTTTTTTTTTTTTTTTTTTTTTTTTTTTTTTTTTTTTTTTTTTTTTTTTTTTTTTTTTTTTTTTTTTTTTTTTTTTTTTTTTTTTTTTTTTTTTTTTTTTTTTTTTTTTTTTTTTTTTTTTTTTTTTTTTTTTTTTTTTTTTTTTTTTTTTTTTTTTTTTTTTTTTTTTTTTTTTTTTTTTTTTTTATTTTTTTTTTTTTTTTTTTTTTTTTTTTTTTTTTTTTTTTTTTTTTTTTTTTTTTTTTTTTTTTTTTTTTTTTTTTTTTTTTTTTTAAAATTAAATTTTATTTTTTTTTTTATTTTTTTAAAATTTTTTTTTTCCCCCGTCACCAATCTAGTTGCCCCAGAATCATAGCCCCCAGTTTGAGAACCACTGATATACAGTATGTGCAAAAAATACTACAAGTAAAGAATAAAACACTTGGGGATACACTGCAAAATAATCAATTCCAAAAACTTAAACATCTCCTTACAGAAAACATCAATAATTATCCAACAATTATGTTTCTTATAATTAGCCTTAGATTACTTGCGTTTACTTGTGATTAAGCTGTTACTATAGAAACTATAATGTATTAGAATAAGCAGGGCTGAAACTATTGTCAGAGCTGCTGTTATACAAAATCAATCAACACTTTCTGACCAATCAGATTTGAGTATTCAGAGCTGTGGTATAAGAGCAAAATATCATGTGAGTTCCATTTTGAGCATTTGGGCAATAGAATGCTAAAAACAAAATGTTAATGCAAAAATCTGCATTTTCAAAAAGGTTTGGAAATGTTTCTTTGCATAAGTAGTAGAAGCATTCATTATAAAGCATTAGTGATATTAATACAATGCTATCACAGAACGAACCCTCTACGCAATTAGTAAAAGGGTAATTACATGCTCTGATGATCCTGATCATTCTCAGGATCAGTGTTTTGAATGCAGTGATGATTATATAATTGAATGAATCATGGCATTTAAATGATGTCGAAATAGCGCATTTTATATTTGTACGTTCGTAAGATGCGTTTTTCCGAAACGGCTTGCAAACGAGGCAGCATTCCAATCTAAGGACAGAGTTTTACAATATGAGGCTCAAGGGTGTAACGCTGGCGTTTTGCCCATGAATTGAGCTCACAATCTTCCAGACACTAGTGTAAAACTTTAAGCAAGTCACTGCAGAGATACACCAATGCATGTTGAATATATTCCAGGGAATTCAGCAATCTCTGTACCAAAAACCTCACAATACAGTGTGTTGTCCATGGTCTACAGTGTCACACCGGTTAACATTGTAACTCCCCGGAAAAATCCTTCACTGGCGGTAATACCGCCATTATTTTCTTTCAGTAACTGCCAACGTGCGTGCATGTCATCTGTTCCTGATTTCTCTTGTCAGTTACATGCTTAGCCAAAACTGACTGGTTTAAATTCTACCACATTGGTTTAATTGACTTGTTGACTGCAGTATCAATGAAGATTGACTGAGCATATTCGCTGGCAGCCATGGCCCACTGTGGATAGAAATTTGTGTATTTAACATGTTTGTCTTTCGTTGGTAAACAATACTAAAAGACTGAACTCAATATTCTTGCACTAGGGATTTACCTTTTCAGACACAGATTAAGCCAAATCCTTTTTAAAAGCACTATTTGAATCTTCAATCATACTACTACAAGAGTGGGAATGAGTCAAACAAAACCATTAAGTGGAATAACATCAAGTAATAAAAACCAAAAAACAAAGGCATTAGTGCCAAACATAAGATCTTATGACCTTTGTTTAATTATGTGCGATTAGCAGAATAAACTGCAAGGTAGCAGAATTCAGGGAATCCAGATGGATCCCGAGTTTTACTGGGGTTAATCCAAAACGACAGCTGATATACATAGTAGGAGTCATAAAATATTAAGAAAAGACTATTGGTGGTGGTGGTGGTGGTGGGGGGTGGGCATGAGTGGTCAGGTGGAGGAACATATAAGGAAGCTGGAAACAAGGAACAGGTGGAGCTAATTACAAAAGGTGTAAGAAGAGGAAGTCATATAAAGTGGAATGCCAAGAACTTCCAAAATGGACGTACAAGACATGGAACACAAAGAGGGCCAAAACCGTTGGAAATTCAGGAACCCAAGGATTTCAAAATTAAATTGCTATATTTAAGACATGTAAATATATTCTCTAGGAAGCAAACACAATGCAAGCCCCAAATCCTAATGTTATCAAGTAGAATTTTTTAATGGGTTTAACAAAACTGTGTTTACCAGCTTGCTCCAATTGTATCCACAAAAGGCCGTTGTGGGTGCAGGCTTTCATGCCGAGCAAGCAGGAGTCACACCTGATTCCACCTGTTTAATCAGATGAGCTTGGCTTTCTGTAGACTCAGGTATGGTTTCTGCTTGGTTAGAATGAAAACCTGCATGCACATCAGCTCTTTCCGGATAAGATTGAACACCCCTGAGCTAGTTCCTCAGGGTGTTCATTTGGCTGCAGTTATGCTCCATTGTTGCTTTTTGTCAACTACTGACACACCTGTACCTTGTATTTGTTTGTAACTGCTTGGTTTATATTTTTGTTGGGATCTTAATGTGGATCATGTGGATGTCCCCATGGAGTAGCTTGGGAACCACTGAACTAGAGAAATGGAGCATGTGTCTCACAGGCTGCATTCATGGTCTGCTGAATTATGTTTGCCTAGTCTTGTTTCTAAATGATGCTTAATTAAGTTGTGGGTTGCTAACAATAACCCCTTTCTATTTAGCCTTACCGTCCACACATGCTGGTCGTGCCCGGGTGGTGCCTGCGATCTGGCCTCTCCGACAGGCACAGCGGGCCGTCTGTCTGGCGATGGTGCGCTTGGGCTGACTGCTGTCTCTGTTTAACATCACAATCTCACACGTGCCCACCGCCAACTGACCTGTGTGAACGACACACAAATAAACTGCTTAGAAATGACTAAGGGCAGTAAATAAACGAGTATTGCTTTTATTTGTTTTGCAAAATAACACTTTTATTCATTCTCTGTAATAATGAAATTCCTCCTCGACTGTGCTACCTCCTCAGGCATAAAAACACAACACCAACACGCAGCAGCATGGCAGCGTTCAAATTTGGACTGGCATTTTCTGAAATGGTGTAGAGACTAACGGTGCAATATTTAATCAACACTATATTGTAGAGTCAAAATTCAGACACCTCAGGGTTGTCAGAGAAATACACAGTGACTCAGGGTTCATAATCCAATGGTCCCAGATGCAATGGAAAAAATCGACTGGGCAACAATACGACAAGTACAAACAACATATCCTGTACATCCTCACAACAAAATTGGTTGTTGGTTGTCCAATGATGATCTGTGACACAATAAAATCATTAAACACAAATTGTTGCACATGAATATCTCAAGCAAAGCTTCAACCATATGAGAAGCCCAGAGTTTCATATTCTTTGTTATGAGATGCTTCAGTGGTTTCCTTCCCCAGTCCAATTCTGTAGGCTGATTGGCATCTCTAAATTGTCTGATTGTGTGAATAGGTGTGTGAGTGTGTGTGTAGACCTGTGATGGGTTGGCACCCCGTCCATGGTGTCCCCTGCCTTGTGCCCCAAGTCCCCTGGGATAGGCTCCAGGCTCGCCGTGACCCTGTGTAGGATAAGCGGTACAGAAACTGGATGGATGGATTTGTTTAGCCATTTCTTACAGTATGGCGGTGCAGTGGGTAGCGTCACCTGCCTTTCAGCTCTAGAGTGCCCAGTTTGATTCAAAGCTTGGTTTGTTCTCCAAGTATCATATGTGTCCTTATGGGTTTACTTTGGGTTCACCGTTTTTTTCCCACCTCCCAAAAACATGCTGATGTGTGGACTGGCTATGATAAATTGCCCATAGGTGTGAATGAATTTGTGCACGGTTCTCAGTGATGGACTGGTATCCCATCCAGAGTGTATTCCCGCCTTGAACCTGGTGTTCCTGGGATAGGCTCAACCCTATTTCAATTCTGAGCAGAATAAAAGTTAATGAGGATGAAACAATCTATGAATGAATGATACTTGAGCACAGAGATAGTTCACATGAACAGTTTTGTATTGATGACCAGGATGTTGAGACCTGAAAGCACAACAAAGTCAAAAAGCCGTGTTAAGGTCCTTAACCATCGATTGCTCAGCTTCATGCTTGAATTGGATTGAAAGTCATTAAGGATTAAGTATTTGCTAACCAGATGCTTGTGTGTCTAGACTGAATGTCACAGTACCATCACGTTCATAAGAAGACCTTATAAACTTGCTTTGCAAAGTGGAAGATCTGGAGTTGCATTGCTAATATTTTTCAACACCTTTGCAGGAGAGCCCTAAACTCACAGCTCCCACAAACCATTTGCCAGAAATGACCAAGCAGTTCTTTGGAAACTGAGCCACATTTACATGAGTGCAGTGATGCAGATTTTCAAAAAGGTGTTGTTCCTTGAACAAATGCCTGTTTTTGGCGTTCCTCTTGAGGCAACTTGTGCCCTGCTTCCTGCTCTCCCTGTTCTGTTGAGACACAGCAGACTGCCCTTGCTGACAGACCTAAATAACCACCAGGGTATTTCTGACACTTCTCGTTTCCTAGCAGAACTTAAAATCAGGTATTCAAGTGACCACAAAGACCCACACACACTTCACAGAGAAATGGAGGAAAGGTGGGTGGCATGGCATAAAATTTTAAAATGCAATATCAATATCATAGATTTGAGTATCAGCGATTTGCAGAGTGCTCATTAAACAACAGATTGGAATAGTGAACAAAATCGACATCGGCTATGTTTCCAGACAAATTGCGAATTTAACTTGTGCGGAAAAAATCTGAATATTGCATAAAACATTTGCGAATAAAGCACCGTTTCCATCCCATGTGTTGTACCCATGTGTGAGTATCAACACAAAATATCAATACAAATGGAAATTGTTACAACCGGGGGAAGCCACAGTGCCTCTTTTTTCCAATATAGTAAATTACTTGCGTTTCAGAGCGTGCAGACGAAGCATCATCACAAACCTCATGTTATCACATGATCGGAGGTGGACACCTGAAACTTGGGAACGGAAGCGTGTGAGACAGTTCTGAGAGGTAATTATACCAAATCATTTCGATTAGAGAGTTTGGCTCAGGCATTTCAGAATGACAAAAACAACATACGACATGCTGTACAACGAGATTGGTCCGCATTTGTGAGCCAATTATCCAAATCACCTGATTTGTTGAGGCAGAGTCACATGACTTTTTTGATGCGTAGGTATTTATTCTACAAATGTATTTCCATCGTAGATTATGTGCACGTCATCTTATCAAATTAAAAAATTATCCACTTCAATTGAGCTCATAAGTTTTTTGAAGAAAATATTTTGAAGATTTTACTCGCATCTGGTGTTTCCATCTTGTGTTTCCAGTGGGTTTAAAAAAAAAAAAAAGCGATATCCCAAAATTTGCATAAAAATACACGGATAGAAACATAGCTATAGATGAAAATGCAAGTTTAGTAGTTTTCTGTTCAAACAAAGTGACGTCAAGCTTCGACGTTGCAGTTGTTTGTGTTACCTTGTTGCACCGTTGTAACAGTAATGGGCAAAATTTTTAAACGAGTGTTTACACCGACCACTTAAGGGGAACACCCTGACTGTAGTGATAAACAAAGAACCAAATAACAAGAAATAGTGAGAGACTAAAAAAAGAACTAACAGCTTGTGCGACTACAGGGCTGTGAAAAAGTATTTGATTTCTTCTGTTTTTGTGTATCTCATACTAAATAGTTTTAGAACTTCAAACGAAATACAACATAATAATAAAAGCAACCCGAGTAAACACACAATACAGTTTTTATTTATTTATTTATTTTTATTGAAGCAAAAACACACAATACAGTTTTTTTTATTTTTTATTGAAGCAAAACCTGTCACTCATTTGAAAAACTAACTGCCCACTTAAACTTAAAATCTGGTTGTGCCAACTTTTTGCAGCAATAACTGCAACCGAACGCTTCTGATAACTGCAAATCAGTCTTTCACTTACTTCTAGGACTAAGACTAAGTCCTACGCTTTGGATCATCATACTTCCACCACCATGCTTGACTGCAGTTATGATGTTCTTTTTGTGGAATTCTGTGTTTGGTTTTCGCCAGATGTAACTGGACCCCTGACTTCCAAACAGTTCTGCTTTTGACTCATCACAGAATTCACAACATTCTCCCAAAAGATTTGAGGATCATCAAAGGTGTGTTTTGGTCAAAAATTAAGATGAGCCTTAATGTTCTTCTCGGTTAACTGGGTCTTCGCCTTGCCACTCTTCCATGGATGCCATTTTTGCCCAGTGTCTTTCTGATAGTGGAGTCATGAACAGTGACCTTTACTGATGCAAGAGAGACCTGTAGGGCCTTTGATGTTGTCTTTGGCTCTTTTGTGACTTCCAGGATGAGTCGTCGCTGTGCTCTTGGAGGAATTTTGAAAGGTCGGCCACTACTTTGCAGAGATTTTCCATTTGGAGATATTTTGGCTTTGTATAATTTTCCATTTGGCTCTCACTGTGATTCTTTGGAGTCCCAGAGCTTTTGAAATATCTTTGTAACCCTTCCCAGTCCGATGTATCTCAATCACCTTCTTCCTCATCATCATTTCTGGAAAATCTTTCAACTTTGACATAGTGTGTTACTGGGTAAAACCTTTTAACCAGCTTCATGCTGTTGAAAAAGTTCTATTTAAGTGCTGATTTGATTGAACAGGGTTTGCAGTAATCAAGCCAGGTTCCATCTAGTCCAGCTGAACCCCATTATGAATGTAGTTTCATAGATTTGGGGAATTAGTAACTACGGGGGCAAATACATTTTCACAGGCCCAGTTGGTATTGGATACATTTTTTTTTTGCTTCAAGAACTAACTATTATTTAAAAACTGTATTTTGTGTTTTCTCAAATTCCCTTTGTCTTGTCTTAGATTTTTCACCAAAATAGTTTCGATTCTTTACAAAAACAACAAAAAACCCCGAGTTAAAAAGAACAAAGCATTCCATGTCAGTTCTGGAACTGCAATTCAACTAACTTTGAAGTGCTTTTCCGACTCTAAAAGCCTCCTCAGAAAGAACCAAGAACGAATAGAAAGATATCAGGATATCAGGCAAATATCCAGCTCAGTCGACGTCACATGACTTTTATTTAAAAAAAATAATAAAATGAAATACACCCATGGATTGGAATGGAAACATCCCTCCAAACCTGAACCAGCAATTCTAGGATATCAACTGTTCGCGATACTTAGTAATGGCAGTGTGTTTGCATTCACCTTTTAATCTGGTAGCATGCTGTTCACCTGTTCACACAAAGCAAATGCATTAAAAAGTCTGTAATTAAAAGCCTTGTGCTAATCATTGCTTTGGCCACGAAGGAACAATTGAGTGTGTGTGTGTGTGTGTGTGTGTGTGTGTGTGTGGTGTGTGTGTGTGTGTGTGTGTGTGTGTGTGTGAATGAATGCTAGAGAGAGAGAGAGAGAGAGAGAGAGAGAGGGAGAGAGAGAGGGAGACAACAAGAGAGAACATGTCTGCATATAAACTTGAGGGCCAGCAATGGTCCCCACAACTCATCTTGTCATCTTAATGTGTTTATATGAACATTTGGTCCCCACAAGTACAGCAATAGAAATATTAGTGTGTGTGGGTGTGAGATGGTTCTGTGTTCATATGCAGCCATAATTCAGAACAAAATTAAAAAGCACCTCTTTAGAACCTCGTTCTGTCTGTCCCTCTGCTGGACAGGAGAAAGTCCAGAGTATCTCTTTATAGTCCGGCCATTTCAGCTGGTGATAAAGAGCTGATTTACAGCATTAATTAATCTTCTCTGTTACTGTTGAAGGGCCTGCAGAGGTGCGATGAAAGGAGATTTTTATATCTGTAATAGAACGGTGGAACAGCGATGAATCACTGAAAACTCTTACTTTCAAGATTGGTTTTCGGAGGACGCCATTCTCAAGGGCACCATAATTCACCGTGATCAGTAGGAATAAAGCTCCAATCAGATGCCTTTTCTCGGAGAAAATGAGAGACAGAAGGGCCCGAGGTCTTCTGGAAGCCGCGAATCTGAGTACTCTAATAGCTTTAATCAGGCTGTGGAGAAATTCCGAGTGGAGATGATGGAAGTCAGAAATCTCTTTAAAAAGAACGAAATCATGAGCCGTTTGCGTCAGTTCTCCTTCCTGCTAAGCAGCTGCTGATTACAGACTTCCAAAGCTTATTACTATTCATCAGATTTTTACATGCACCATCTCCTACTCCCTTTTCCTCTCTAACTCCAACTGTCCACCTCTCTCTCTACCTCTCCTTCTCACTTCTCTCGCTTGTGTTCGCTCAGGCCTAGCGAAAATGCGAATGCAGCAGAGTGCACTAGATGATGACGATACGGCTGTTGATGATGATGATGATGATGGCTTCTGCTAGGTCAACACTTCACACAGAGCTGTGCGATTAAAACAGGTACATGATGCAACATAGCTTCAGCACGTAGCCCTGTGTATACATACTCACACACACACACACACACACACCTCCAGAGCCATAATATCCTTACCACATACTGCATCAAGGTGTAGACAGCTGCACTTCAGCAGATAGCTGAGACACACTGCTAAGCAGTTTTGCAAGATTTGAGATTTTTGCCCGTCAGAATGTGAGGTTTATCAAGCTAGGCACATTTCCACTGAGCTTATGAAACCTTTTGAGGAAACACATAGTTTCCAGACTATATAAAATTAAGAAGTACACAGTTTCTGGATAAGTTCCTGTTTTGCACTTGCAGCCACAGGAGTGACATCAAGGTTGGAAAATAAAAGCTTTACTGCCTAATAAATGTTCCAGTGTGCTTCCCAGTCCCATGATTTCATTAATGAGATACTTTAAAGAGCCCAAGTAGGGAAGGTGAAAATGAAATGTTAATATTTCTGTTAAAATATGTAACAGGACCTGTGTGCGCTTTTTACAGGAAACTTTCCAACGATAAAGTGGTGTGACACGGCTCGACGAGAAGTGGTTACTGTCGCCACCCCGAAGTTGATTCTTTTCTAATAACAGCACGTGCCGAAGCGTATTATTCCTCTTAAAGCAAAAACTTCAAATTTTAATTACAAAAAAGTAGTAAAGAATGACTTTTTATCCATTTATAGTTAAACTAATGTCGTGGAATGTCCGTCAAAGTTGGTTCCTGTTATCACTTATGCTATAGCAGTCATTCCTTTTAACCAGTCACTCCATCACCAGCCTCTTTCTTCTCTCTCCTGATGTTCATAAGACAAAGTACAAACTCCTCTAACTTCCCTGAAGTATTTACAGCTTTACCTCTCTGACTTTTACCAAGTGCTGACACTGGAGACTCCTTCAAAAAATGCTAAATAATCATTGTCTCACAGAAAACTTCCTATCAACAATTACACACATTTGTCAAATCTAGGGATGCACTGATGTATCGGCCGATAAAGGCTATTTTTCCCGCTATGGGCTATCGGCCGATAGTGTAAAAACATCCGGTGATCATGGCCGATTATATCCTGTCAATCAAAAGAGGGCGGGAAAACAAATCGATTCTGTACTGTGTGTAAAGAAGATGTCTCTTGTGTGGATTTTTTTTTTTGTCTGTAATCTCAGTAATCTCTGCACTGCTAAAATTTTACTCCGGAAGTAAATTTTTACGACGCCGAAACTTTGAGTTTTCTGTTTATGAGACCAGTTGTTGTGAAACGACTTGTTGAAATGGAGAGAATAAAGTTTTTATTTGCATTTCTTACAGAACTCTTTTAAATGAATCTTTATTAATTTATAAGAAGGCATAAAAGGCAGAACTATCCGTATCGGTGCATCTCTAGTAAAAGTCCCTATGTTAGCTGTTACTATAGAAACAACAGAAACTATTCTGACCAATCAGAATAGCATTCAACAGCACAATGTCAAATAATATAAAATGAATCAAAAGAATTATATATAAAAAGGACCCCACCCTGATATACACCCTGTACACACATCATCACAACGTGTGCAAGATTTCATCGGTGTCGCATGTGGCTTATCTGCCAATTGGGAAAACACAGACACAACATTGTTCTAGATAATGCACGTTCTTAATATTCAGTTTTTTATACGTTTTAGACAAGTTGCTGAGTTACAGCACCCCAACAAAGCAAGTTACGTCATAATCGCAATCTGCTCGTGATAGCGCGAGAACGCGCAGATTTAATAAATCATCATCAAGATTGATTGCTGTCTTACAATCACACATTATACTCAAACGCAGCTGAAAATAGCAGATGGTCATAAAAACAATGTTGCATTGACATCCTCTCAATTAGCAAATGAAGCGTGCACCATTATTGAGATGTAAACTGTGCCTGTCGTACGTCGACGTGTGTGCTATCTGTACATTAATGGTAATATCATATCCGTATATAAATAAAGCAAAACAGTGAAAAATGGCACAATCTTAATCTTATTCTCTATCATGTTTACTGAACTTGTAACATGATAAAATTGTCACAATCGACAAGAAATCAGTAGTGCAGATGGCTGGGATGAGTTAAAGAGTTAACGGTGTCTATTTATATTGGTTTCTTTCGAAAAAATACACACGAAGAACAATTTGGAAATGCCAATCAGCCTATAATGCATGACTTTGGACTGTAGGAGGAAACCAGAGTACCCAGAGGAAACCCTCGAAAAATGAGGAAAGCATGCTAATTCCACATACACAGGGCGAAGGTGGGATTGGAACCCCCAACCGTTGAGGTGTGAGGCAAACAAACAATGTAACTAACAAAATATTACCACAAATGAAAGGCTAACCTTCCTTGGTCCCTCCATTTTTTGTTCAGTACCCCAAACACATCTCACTTCCACTATTATGCAATGAACTCATTCCCTTACCATCTTTCCAATTATTTGTGTTCTATAAATATCATGCTCGACTAAACTGAAACCCACAAAACAAAATTTTTAACTTGTGCCACAAAACTAAAAAGTATATTTAAACTTTGCCTTCTACAAATGTTCGCAATCGGTATCATTTTTGACAACTCACTTTCATTGGAACCCCATATCAGGTCAGTCATAAACATTGCTTTTTATCAGCTCCGCAACATTGCCCAAAGTAGACCCTTAAGTAAGTTTGAAACATCGCTGGTGCATGCTGTCATGACCTCATGACCTTATGCTTAGATTACTGTCATTCTCACTTCTTTCACATTTCTGATAAAACTCTAAACGGACTCAAAAACTATTCAAAATTCAGCTGCTAGATCATACCAACTCATAGCAACTTTCAACAGACATTACATCTGTACTGCAACTGGCTACTCATTTCACAAAGAATTAACTACAAACTTCTGCTTTTCACTTACAAAACTCTACAACCCTACACCCATGCTCAGACTCTCAGTTCCACCAATTCTGGATTACTGGTGCTGCCTAAAACCAAGCTGACATAAATTAAGGGCAAAAAAAATCCTTAAAGGTTACCCTTTCTCCCAATACTTTTCCCTTTCTTCTGCCTACTCTTCTTTGTTTACTTGTTTTCCCCATTGATACCTGTTTTTTTTTATTATTATTTTTTATTTTATTTTTTTTTATAGTTATTATTATTAACCAGAGTCAGTGCAGTTTATAGAAGAATGGAAGTAGAACATTAGAAATTAGTCATTAATGTTGTACACAGCCCTGACTACCTGGGGTAAATCTATGCTACTGTTATGTAGTTTGAGTGCAACATTAAGCCAGCTGTGCATGGTAATTGACACAGCAGTGCACACAAAGCACAATTTTACACTTTTGTTGTTGCCGCAATCAAAATGCCACTAGAAGCTAAAAAGAAATTCTCTTTCAACTCCTGCACCACTTGTATTGCTGTACCGCTGATAATATACACCGATCATCCATAACATTAAAACCACTGGCAGGTGAAGTGAATAGCATTTGACACGCTACAACGCATGTCTTTAGACTGGGGGAGGACTGGGGGAGTAACCGGAGGAAACACCCAAAGCACGGGTAGGATATGGAAAATCTGCACAAACATGGTGGAGGCAGGATTCGGACCCCCAACCCCGTGGGCATAATGCATTGTGGGGTGTGCTGTTATAGGAAAATAATCAATGATGCAGTGGTTGATGTTGATGTTCAAAAACAGAATGTCCCAAACGCTTTGTACCTTTTATACCACAGCACAGTACTTTTTAATTTAATCAGTTTATAGTTACCTTTAATGTTGTTTAACGTCTGCCAAACAAGATTTCTGTTATCACATGAGCAGCTCGGAATGCTTTTTCTCTCACCAGCCTCTCTTTATATCTCTCTTGGGAAGTGAATAAAACAAAAAATGCAGCTTATCATGTTACAGAGCAACAGCAAAGTCCTCTGTCCTGAAGACTGTCCCATGGTGGAAACCTTACCGACTGTTAAAAATCACTGACACTGGAGCCTCCTTTCATAAATGTGAAATGAAGTCTCAACAGAAAACGTGAATATGTCAATCAGTGCGTTTACATGGACAACAATAATCCACTATTAACCCGATTAAGACAATACTCTGATTAAGAAACTAGCATGTAAACAGCCATTTTTAATTACCTTAATCCGATTAAGGTCATACTCGAAGTAAACACAAATCAAATGAAGACGTGTGGAGTACTCCTGTTTTAGTCGCATTATCGACGTGTATTACAGGCATGTGAACACTTTAATCACACTATTAACGTCGTGTGAGAGTTTTCACCGCATTTTGCAACAGGACACATACACACACGGCAGCGCTCAACCGTTTGACGGCAAACGAGAGCACGGCTGCGTCCCAAACCGCGTACTTGCCTACTATAGGCCTATAGCAGGCGAAATACATGTATCTCGGTTACTATATAGACGGTAAGTACGCGGTTTGGGACGCAGCCCATGGCTTCAAGCAGTCGTCTATTTGCACGTACATCATGACCAATAATAAACTGCACTGGAAGCGTTCTAAAAATAAAAAATAAAAACACCTAAAACTGTATACGGTACCATAAGGAAGACGAACTGTATGTCGATATTCTGGAGGGACGTCGGAAGGCGTGGCGCGGTGACATAATGACGTGTGCCGTTAATCTAATTACGTTCTATAACATGTAAAACAGGAACATGAAAGGAGTGTTCTAAAAGCGACTCATGTAAACACCTTAATCACATTATTATCTTACTCAGAGTAAGGTTAATAATTAGATTACTGCTGTCCATGTAAACGTAGTCACTGATTAGTTGTTGTAGTTTTTTAATCTGTTTATTATTCATCTTAGAATATATAGCATGTTCACCATACAAGTCCCTCTGAATTACCTGTTATTATATAGATATGATAATCTATTTCAGTCGAGTGCAGTAATATAAGTGAAATGATTTGCCTTACAACTGGCACTACTGTGAGAGGGAGTAGTTCTGACCAATCAGATTTGAGGATTCTGATTTATATCGAATGCCTTCTGACCAATCAGATTTGAGAATTCAACAGTGTTGTGGTATAATTTAGCTTAATTAGGTTACACATCGTTCAGTGATTTAAATTAATGCAGTGTGAAAGAGATATCAGACACATTATAGCCGAAATTATGTCTAGTAATATCTGTGAATGTTTTCAGTAATGCAGAGTACTTTGAATTTCTAGTCGTGGTAAGTTTCGGCAAATTGGAATCGCGTTACGGGAAGACGCTTCACTACTCATCTGAGAGCTTGAGGACTGATTTACAGCACTAATTAACAGAAACCCTTAAATAAGTGTGAAATGCCTTCAATATTGTTGTCCTCACTGTCTATTACAGGACATTAAATGATTTTAACCACCCCATATATCTAAAAACGCCAAGTGCTATATGTCACTTACAGCTTGAAAGTTTGTGAACCCATCAGAATTTTCTATATTTCTGCTTAAATATGACCTAAAACATCATCAGATTTTCACACAAGTCCTAAAAGTACATAAAGAGAACCCATATAAACAAATGAGACAAAATATTATACTTGGTCATTTATTTACTGAGGAAAATGATCCAATATTACATATCTATGAGGGGGAAAAGCATGTGAGGCTTTGTATTCAGTATCTGGTCTGACCACCTTGTGCAACAATAACTGCAAGTAAACGTTTCCAGTAACTGTTGATCAGTCCCGCACATCGGCTTAGATGAATGTGAACCCGTTCCTCGGTACAGAACAGCTTCGACTCTGGGTTGTTTGTGGGTTTCCTCTATGAACTGCTTGCTTGAGGTCCTTCCACAACGTTTCTATTGGATTTGGCCATTCCAAAACTTTAACTTTACGCTTCATTAACCATTCTTTAACGGCTTGTGTGCTTAGATTCATTGACTTGCTGCTTGACCCACTTTCTATTAAGCTTCAGTTCACGGACAGATGTCCTGACATTTTCCTTTCGAATACGCTGGTATAATTCAAAATTCATTGTTCCTTCAATGATGGCAAGTCTTCCTGAACCGATGGCAGCAAAACAGACCCAAACCATGATACTACCATCACCATGTTTCACAAATGGGATAGGGTTCTTATGCTGGAATGCAGTGTTTTCCTTTCTCCAAACAGAACGCTTTTCATTTTAACCTAAAAGTTCTATTTTGGTCTAATCCATCCACAGAACATTTTCCCAATAGCCATTGGGCTCGTCCATGTGATCTTTAGCAAACTACAAGACGGGCAGCAAAGTTCTTTCGGAGAGAAGTGACTTCTCCTTGCAGCCCTGCCATGCACACCATTGTAGTTCAGTATTCTCCTGATGGTGGACTCATGAACATTAACATTAGCCAAAGTTAATTTATTTGCTTTGTTTGCTTCGAAATTACCCTGGGTTCCTTTGTGACCTCGCGGACTATTATACGTGTCGCTCTTGGAATGATCTTTGTTGGTCGACCTCTATTGGGGAGGGTAACAATGGTCTTGCATTTCCTCCATTTGTACACAATCTGTCTGACTGTGGATTGGTGGAGTCCAAACTCTTTAGAGATGGTTTTGTCAAGTCAGAAATCTCATTTGTTCATACCGTGATACACTTCCACAAACACCTGATCATCATCCCATTGAGTGAAAACACCTGAATTCAAATTTACTGCTAACCCTAGAGGTTCACATACTTTTGCCACTCACAGTTTTGGGATAATTTTCCTTAATAAATTAATGACCAAGTATATTATTTTTGTCTAATTTGTTTAATAAGGTTCTCTTTGCCTACCTTTAGGAAAATCTGATGATGTTTTAGTTCATATTCCTGCAAAAATACAGAAAATTCTAAAGGGTTAACAAACTTTTGAGCACCGCTGTAGGCAGCTGTAAAATCAGGTTTATGACAATGAAAACACTTTTTTTTTCTCTTTTAGAAACAGGCCTAGGGTGGCTTTAACTGCCCGAGATCCACAATCATATGGCTTTAATGCTAGTTCTGCAAAGACATTCCTGCTAACACTGAAGATGTCTAATTGTTTTGCTGATATTAGTCCTGCTAGTGCTAGCGGTGAGGTTCAGCCTTACTCTACCCCTGCACTACATAACAATGCATACATAACAACCTTGGGCAACTTATTTTATAACTTTATAAATTAGCCTGTTCTGCAAGGTTATTTGCTACAGCTTGGAGATATGTGATCGATATTGCTCTTTTATTACATTATTATACTTTTGTGTCAATTTTACGGCAGTTGTTCTGTTGTCGAGGCATTTGAAGGCTACCTTCATTTTTATTTTATTTTTTTACTGCAGTTGTGGTTATTACTGCTTGCACCTCACACAGGAATCTAGGCTCAGATAGATACAGGCTGATGTAGAATAAAACCATAGATGAAATGCAGTTCCACTTTAAGTTGCTTTTTAGGGTACATTTACTAGCTATTAAAACACATTCCAATTTTGTTAATAAACCATTCATTTGTTAATTCATTTGGGGTTGTGGTGGATGGGCTCTGGATGGAACTCTCATCCATCAGACACAGGGATAGGGTTAGGGTTAGAACATCAACAACAACAAAAAAAAACCCGCGTTCAAGCAAAAAAGCAAATAGTTTTTACCAGTCCTAGCTAGTATTGGCTAGATAGCCTAGCTTGATTTAAAGCTTATCAGTTCCAGTGAATGTCCCAAAAATAGCAAATTGTTATTTTTATTTATATATCAACTTTGGAATATTGGCAACAAAATTATTTCGATTCACCATGTCATAAATCTCCTCATATTCAGTCACTAACATGGAAAGACTAATTGCCAAGTTGGCTTTGGCTAAAATCCACCAGTTGTACCTGATAAACTTCTTTCTTGCCACGCTATACTGCGAATAGTGCACCAACCAAAATCTGATCAGTGGTGTTCCTGTGGAGGTTCCTTCCACTGATAGGAGTCGAGACAAATGTTCCATAGCAACAGATGGGCTACAGTAGAGTGACTGTGTACTTACTGTAGGAAGTGCACTTAACACTTTATAGGTCCACAGTTGTGATCATGTTCATAGTTAGCATGTTATCATTTTGGTGAAATTGGGTTTGATATTGAAATCTGGCCCTACCACACCTTATCTTTTGGTGACTCCACGTTCCTATTGGATTTTAGAATGGCAATTTCTTTTCAGAGGGAAGATGCTAGCCAGAGTGTGAGCATTAATAGTAGAATCAGTAGTCAGATCAGTAGTGCTTCCAACACTATCCTGAATGAGGAATTCCTGTTTTCCTGGATGAGTTCCTGTTTTGCATTTCCAACAGACTCCATTAGCTTCCATTTTTGAGCTGCATTTACTCTCACTTAACAATTGCCAAAAGGTCTGACTCCATGGATGTATTAGTAATCCTTTAGAGTTTGGATGGCATGATGATGATGAGACTTGTCGAGGTAAAACTCATGAAGAGCAAAAAAGATCTACTCATGGCCTATACCGTTAAAAGTGCACCTAGCAAGCCCCAGTCCCGTCTCTGAATTAAACGTAATGGCATTTTCCAGCCAGACGCTTTTGTGAGGAGGCTATTAACATTGTTTTAACCTCATCAGTGATGGGGGGCATTTTATTGAGAGGAAGAAGAGAAACCCCAGCAGACATCATTATGGTAAAGACGATAGAGGGTAAGGGACCAGATCAAGGTCACCTCTCTCACTCTCTCTCCCGTTCTCTGTTCCTGTTTCACTTTTTCCCCAAACCGTGCCTCTTTTGTGATGGAGCAAGTCTCCACACAATAGTCCATGGTAAACCCTTAGCTCAGAGATTATATATAAGAGCATTAAAGGGCTTTTAACTCCACTGAGAGCTTGTCTGTCTTTTTTTCATTTACTGCACGCTTAAACACACATACAGCGTTTACAAAAAACAAAAACAAAAAAAAACAAGCATTCAAACATCCTAATGTGATAACAAGCCCACAGCACAGATATGGACATACACATCTGTGTGGTGACGTTCACCTTAAGGGAAACACGCACAGCTGTTTGCCGGAAGTGAGCCGTGGCATCAGATAGCAGATACCCTTCCCAAGTTTTCAACATCAAACAGATGAATGGGCCAAGGGAGATAAACCTCGAAGGCCAAAGAGGAGAGAAAGAGATACAGAGAGGGAGAGACAGAGAGAGAGAGAGAGAGAACCCTATAGGAAGACAGAGACAGAGAGAAGGGGAAAAAAAGAATGAGAGATACACACTGTGGGTTTTATTTGCCGAAAGCTACAACATCATGTGTCATGTTCATCTATATGACAGGAAGCCTTTCTGTCTCTGTACTGAGATTGCATCAGTGCAAGGAACAGAAATTTGTGAAACTTTCCCGTATACAGCAGAGTGCAAAAGTCTGCACCCCCACACTGTTTCTTACAACTGGTCGAAAAACATTATTCGCAATAAATTTAAAGTAAGCCAGTCAGGACAAGCATCCATGACAAAAATTCCAAAATACACAGCAGAAATGAACAGAAAAATAGCTTGAAAAGGGATTAAAATAAGTTTTGTCTTTCTCTCTGTCTCCAGACCTGACGTGAAGAAGGTAGCGTATGACATCGTAACAGATACATTAAGAATGATGAGCAAAGATTGACCAAGCAATGTGAAAGAGTTGATATTCGAGCTGATATTTCAAGAACTGGGGAAGAATGATGATACTCAAATGATCCAATGGCTGCACAGAGTATACTCAAAGAGGCCTAGAGGCAGTTATCGAGACAAAAGATGGGCATACATGTAATTAGGGACTATTTATATATCTATATCACATGCTGAAGGTATGATGAAAACGCACTTTATACTTTTTTTGGTCTTCTTCATAGTCTTAAGTTCAGGGCTCTTTTTCTAAATTATAATTATAAACTTGTTTGCACCTGGTTATATTAGTATTACATCCAGATAGAGGGGGGCACGGTGGCTTACAGTAGTTAACACTTTTGCTCGGAACCTCCGAGGTTGAGGGTTCGATTCCCGCCTCCTATCTGTGTGCGTGGAGTTTGCATATTCTCCCAGTGCATCTGGGTTTCCTCGGCGTGTTCTGGTTTCCTCCCCTGGTTCAAAGACATGCATTTTAGGCTGACTGGCATCTTTAAATTGTCCGTAGTGCGTGTATGGGTGTGTGATTGTGTGCGCGGTGGTGTCCAGGCTCCCCGAGACCCTGTGTGGGATAAGCGGTACAGAAAATGGATGGATGGGTTGACCCAGATATAGATCCAGATAAAAAATCCACTGATTCATCTTCAGTAAGTTGTTTATCCTGGTGAGGATGTTACACCAATCCATCACCCAGCACCACACATACACATTCATTCACACAGCCAGTTCAACTACTGGCATGTTTTCGGTAGGTGGGAGGAAACGAGCATCAAGAAAAAAATGATATACAGTTCTGTGCAAAAGTAGTTTTTAGTACAGACTTTATACGTTTAGAGATTTTTATTTTATAACTTCTACATTATTGAGCCAGTAAAAAAAAGAAAAGAAAAACCTTTTAGTTTTCCAGCACAAAGTTAAATGCAACAGAAAAATGTTTGTATGTCAGTGAAGAAAGTGGCGTATTATGTAAGAGGCCAATTCTCAGACAAAGACGGACATTATTAACTCTGTAATGGTTTTGCTGCAAAAATAAGACACAAGTGCGACAGTGAAAGTCTCCAGAAGAACTGTGGCTGGTTCTGAAAGACGCTTGGGACTACTAATACAAAGGGTCATCACACCAAATATTGCCTTTGTTTCATTTATTACTGTACTGTTTACTGCGCTTTATAGTACTTTTTAAAATATAGAAACATTTCATTTCATTATTTTTGAATGCATCTTTGCTCTAAGGCATTTCTTTGCAGACATTTACACAATACGGTACAGCATTTTCATTCTCATCAAACCATTCCGTGAGCCATTGTGCCCTGTGGATGGGGGCGGAGTCATCCTGGAAGAGACCACTCGAGGCGGTATTGCCAAGCCTCAGCAAAATTTCCAGCCTGAATCCATTTCAAAAGCTACACGACAAGATCTGGGTTAGTCTGGGCATTGGGAAAGGGGGACAATTCTTTCTTCTTTTTCTCAGTCTTTGTGTGGGAATCAAGCTCTGTCTCTGTAGATCATAAACACTGTCTGCACTGACACGTTCCCTTTGTTTTCCATAGCACATCTTCCACAGCAGAAATTGAACAGATTTATTCTGATACATTATTTTAAAACACTGTTTTGGCAGTCGTGGACTATTTTTCAATAGCCCGGAAAACATGACTTGCAGACTTTTTCTTCCCACAACTAGCCCAATCTAGCATAAAAAGAAAACCCAAAACACACGACCCTGGCAACCCAGCTCTAAGGGGACATGTGGAGCCAAGCCATGAATGTAAAATGCCCTCGTCACCCATGTGTAAATAGAAAAGTTGCAAAAAAATAAAAAAGTACAAAATATGCAGTTTTAATTCAAACTTGGGGATAAGTCATGAAGAGATGCTTAATATATTATAACGTGGAAACTTCTTCAGTGCTACTGGAAAATCAGTCTGTGTGGCTCCTTAAAGAAACTGCTGAAAGATGCCAAGAGTCTGCAGAAATGTCAAGATTCATTTAAAGCAACCAGAATACAAGACAGTTATATAAGAAAGTTTGATAAGTTTAACTCTCTGCATAATTTCAAATTATATCTACGCTCATGCTCTCCGTTCTCCATGAAGTTTTTGGCCGGTGTGTTACCAGCACTCTATGTGGCCCCTATCACCGATGCTTGCTGGGTTTGTAGTGATTTGCAGGGACAGACGCGCTTGCAGGTTGAGCATATGCTGGGAATTGGAGAGGCGTTTAACCCCTCGGGTGTGCCGACATGCCAGTCAGACACAAAGAGAGAGAGAGAGTTATAAAGAGAGACTGAAGAACTCTAGAGAATAATGTCTAAGATGGTAAACTGACAGAATGACTGATGGAATTTCTTTCTTTTTGTCCATCTCCTAATGGTTGAGAATTGCATAGATCAGATGTGCGGCAACTCCATTTAAGTGGAGTTCGTCTAATTCTATCACACCTGTGTTACCTCATCAGGTAATCAGCAGGCTATAATGGAGCTGAGTCAGGTCTCAGGTGTCCTAGGAGTCCAACACTGTGTCCCAGTTCGCCTACTATCCATCCTAAATAGTATCCGAGATTAGAATTTAGTGTCTCCTGACATGAGTATCTTAGAGGTACCCGGATGGTCTATTATTTACAGTACGGTAGATTTTCGAAGTGTGGATATAATAAGCTACTATTGCCCACAACTCCTTGCAAGAGGGAAGAGAAGTTTTGCGACAGTTTGCTTCACTGAGATCAACCTGCAACCATGGCGGACACGTGTAACGCATTTAAAGCTGTGTAAACGAAATGTGGAAAAATAAATCAAGGGAATGGCAAATTCAATTATATAGTATAAAGTAGAGCTGCAACAACTAATCGATAAAATCGATAACCGATAACATCTTCTACCGCTTACTCCTTCTTCAGGGTCACGGGGGAACCTAAATACTCCACTGTGTGCAAGGGGCAGGGGAAACTGGTGCGAGTTGCTTAAAAGGTTTAGTTTAATTGAAGTTTATTGTCATTATACGCTGTATTTGCGCGCTTGCAGTGTAAATCCTGTTGTTTATTATAACGGAAGTGATGTGTTAGTAACGAGTTGCTGATCACGCGCAATGTAGCGCGAGTAAGATCTGTAATGTCTCATTAAAACATTATGATCAAAAGTAAACAAGTAAAACAATATGTCTAAAAGGCAGCGAGCAACAGAACCACGAGGTGCATTGAAAGGTAGTTTTTATTATTAATTTAGGACTGTAGTTTAATTCGGTGCTTTTTGTGCATCCATTAAATAATTAATAAAATAATGATATATATATATACATACATATTCTATCTATCTATCTATCTATCTATCTATCTATCTATATATATATATATATATATATATATATATATATATATATATATATATATATATATATATATATATATATATATATATATATATATATATATATAAGTAATTTGATTCATTTGTTTTAGTTTATACTGTATTACTGTATATAAGTATTTATACATTATTGTTATGGATGCACAAAAAGCACCGAATTAAACTACAGTCCTAAATTAATACTATATATTCGTGTGTGTGTGTGTGTGTGTGTGTATTGGGTTCTTTTCTGTTGACAGTTGTGTAAAGTTTTAGTCTGAAGTTTGTATTTGTAACACCCAGTTTGTGGATTTTATTTTAAATATACAAACAAAAATGGGGTTATTGAAAGTTTACCACGCCCCATCCGATTAATCGATTAATCAAAGAAGAAGAAAAAAGAAAGGAAAAACAAAAAAACTAAAACAATCGGCCAACTAATCGATTATGAAAATAATCATTAGTTGTAGCCCTAGTGTAAAGTAAATATGGAATAATGAATGAAAACAAACGAGGAGTTTGTTTACGGCGACGGTGTCATCTTCCGGGCCACAACGTTCTCTCCGCTACATGACGCGCTAATATGTCCCAGTACTTGTATACTTTTTTTTTACACTCTCAAAAGTATGTACTTTTTCTTTCCTATTTCATAGTATAAGTAGGTGAATTGCCTCGCAGCGCTAGTGAAGTCTGTCCACTTGGCGGACATCTTTGCTTGAGTATACCAGAAAGATTTCCAGTAGTACCTAGTAACATTAATATTCTGTTAAACATGCCCTCTCATAATAATCTCATAATGTATGTCTATTTAAAAAATAAAAAAAAATAGAAATGTCTTTGCCTTCTACAACACAAAAGCATTTCAAAGTACCAGGGAAACCCAGCAGTTTTTCCCTGACCATCTCAGTATTCAGACCTGATTTGAAGAATTTACAGTGTATCACATCTGACATCTGAGTTTGAGCAGATATAAAGGGTAAGAAAAAAAAATGCAAAGATTTGACAAGCAATCTGGCTGAGGTAGAACAGTTATGTCAGGGAGGTGGTCTACAGTGGGTTTAAATACAACCGAGAGGATCAGAGAAGACAAACTCCTGCTTTCCCAGCAAGCCTAGCAAGACTTAGTTGTGATATATAGAGTACACATCCCTGGTGATATGAACCCAACGTCAAAACCTCGCCATCTCCCTGGGGAAGTCTCTCATCACACTACTTCACAACACATGACATCTTGATCTAGTTGCCAATGTAGGATTCAGTCATTATTTTATTATTTTTTTTATCTCACTCAGGTTCATGTTCAGTCCTTAGCCCCTTTTTGAGACTGGACTACTGCAAGTCTCTTCTGGCAGGTCCTCCCAATGGCATCATCAGACCTCTACAACCTATCCAGAGTGTCTTAAATTAAAATTAAAATTAAATGTACACTTATATAACACTTTTATCCAAAGCGCTTTACACTGTGTCTCATTCACCCACACACCAATGGTAGCAGAGCTGCCATGCAAGGTGCTAGCTTGCCATCGGGAGCAACTTGGGGTTCAGTGCCTTGCCCAAGGACACTTCGGCATGTGGAATCACCCAGGCCGGGAATCGAACCGCCAACCCTACGATTAGTGGACAACCCGCTCTACCAACTGCGCCACATCCGCCCTGTCTTGTTGTCTCCCATATCACCCCATTTCTGCATTTCTTCCACCGACGCTCACTTACCAACAAAGCCAAAACCAATCCAGCCTTAAGCTACCTGAAGGCACTGATCAAACCCTGCTCTGTGCTATGTTCTCTTTGAGCCACGAGCATGACATGACTTGACCCGACATCCCTCAAGGCCATCTCTTAACTGGCAGTAACGTGGTGTCTGAACTAAACCTGCACAATCCATACTGAATACAAAGCTCTCTCTGTGAAAACTAGAGATTTAGGCAGAATAAATTGTTTGGGCAGAATAATTTAAGATCATTACTATTTTTGTATATATATATGTGCTGTTGCATTCTTGATTCTAGTCTTGAGTGGTAATAAAGGTGTTGATTAATTTTCTGCAGCTCTGAGAGTAATTCCAGCTGCAAGGCAAATCACAGATTTATATCACACAGGGATATATATATATATATATATATATATATATATATATATATATATATATATATATATATATATATATATATATATATATATATAATACAGATATATATATGGCAGACGCACCATATATACATACATGTTTTAAAACTGTTTAATTGGGGCAGTGGTGTCTCAGTGGTTAAAGGCTCTGGGTTATTGATCAGAAGGTTAGGAGTTTAAGCCCCAGCACTGCTAAGCTACCACTGTTGGGCCCTTTGGCAAGACCCTTAACCCTCAATCGCTCAGTTGTATAAATGTAAGTCACTCTGGATAAGAGCATCTACCGTAAATGTAAATGTTGAGATGCTTATTAAGCAATTTTGGAAGGAGTCTCCAGTGTCAGCGCTTGACAATTTAACAATCAGATTTTAATTAAAGCTGTAATTTTATATTTTAAAACATGGGAAAGATTTCAGGAAAGCAGACGATGCAGTTTTAACATGACAAGCCCCCCCCCTTTTTACTTTCTTTCTTGTTTCTCTTCTCAACATAATTTTTAAGCAGCAGGTTATTTCACATTGAAGTACAGCACCATTGTCAGTATCAGTACCCATGTAACCCTAGTCAGTCCCTTCAGTATTTTGCGATCGCAGAAATGAACGCTAAGTCAAGCAAACTCCGCAATATTAGGAGGAGTGTGCGATTTTTCAAAATTACCGCAGATTTGTCACGGAGCACGTTCGGCCAAAACCCTGTTCGATTCACGTGTGTTGAACATTAGTGCAGCTAAAAGGTCTCATTTACCAACAAACACCACTACAAAAGACATCCATCGTTGTAGTGATGTTTGTTGGTAAATGAGACTTTTCAGCTGCACTCATGTTCAACACACATCTTCTATACCGCTTATCCTTTTCAGGGTCACAGGGAATCTGCAGCCTATCCCAGGGAGCATCAGGCACAAGGCGGGGTACACCCTAGGCAGGGTGCCAGTCCATCGCAGGTCACAATCACATCCACACATACACTACAGACACTTTAGACATGCCAATCAGCCTACTGTGCATGGGGTTCCACAGTAGGAATCGAACCCCCGACCCTGGAGGTGTGAGGCGAATGTGCTAACCACTAAGCAATGAAACAATGAGTACACTCACTATGAAAGACAGAAATTACAACTGCAATTTCGCCAATTCGCGTGGTTTTCTGCAAAAAAAAAAAGCACACAAAAGCTCAGAAAATTGCATCGCAAATGTATTTTTTAAAATTCCGCAGCAATATCAAGCGTTTTTGACTGCAACAATCACAAATTATTATTATTTTTTAAATCACTTTATGGACTGCCTAGTGTGCAGCTGTATGCTATGGATTTATCCAACTCTAAATCTCTCCATCTCAGTACATAACGAGCTCGAAGACAGTATGTGAAAGACTGCATACATAAAGAATACAAAAAAAACTATTATTCTTCAACCTGCAACCCTGGAAAATTCCACATCTCTATATGGCTGTGCGTGTGGTGTGAATGTGTATGTTTGTGTGTGTGTGTGTGTGTGAGAGAGAGAGAGAGAGAGAGTGCACTTGAAACACACAAGGAGAAAAGAAACACACAGAACAGCATAATTTGCTGTGAAACAGGTCAGCAGTTGACACGAATAAAATTCGTATCCACGCAGCTGTGAAATATGGGTCTTATTCACGCGTCACAATTGATATTCCCCTTAAAAGGTTTTCAAGTTTTCCATAAACATTCCTTTCCACTAAGAGCTTCATTAGCTACAGTGGCACAACTGGAGCCTGACGCTGCATTTCTAGCACACGACACCGTTTAGTCCTCATGAACTGTGAGAGCATTGAGCTCATCTGCAATATATATAATATATATATATATATATATATATATATATAATATATATATATATAACGTCTGCAGAATAAACAGGCATGAAAGAAAAGCGCGCCACAGCTTATGTTTAATTCATATGTGTGTATGAGTATTGGTGTATGCAGTAATTCATTGAAATACAAATATTATATAAGATAACTGTCTCTCTCTCTCTCTTTATTTCTTCTATACACACATGAGCACACTCCCACCTACGCACTGCCATGATATGCCATGAAGGCTGCACAGCGTGTGTGTGTGTGTGTGTGTGCGCAGACAGTGCAGTGACATTTTTAAATGTATTGTTAAATAAACGGGCAGAGGACTGGGTGATGACAGCTCATCTGTCTGCGTGCTCTCAGGCCTTTAGCCAAGCACGCTTTGATTTCCTGTCCTCTCCATGACAGATGGCTGCGTTGTAGGGGAGCCATCAGGGCCAGGATTTAGGGCCACTCGGTGCCCCGTGCATAGCTATATTAGTGCACCCTCAAAAGGGCGCCTCGTGCGTCTGTACATTTACTGTCTGTACTTTTATTTTTATTGAGCACTCAGAACTTGCCATGTATTAATGTCAGCAGCTGCCCTAAAAAAGAGCGCTCGGGGAATGTAATGTGCAGAATTCCAACATCTCTGTGCAAACTTCGGAAAAGGAGCACAACGGATCATATGTTTCTGTTTCCCCGGAAAAAAAACTTTATGGGCATGGTACCATGTAATGGACTGGCATATTCCCACTTCCCAGTGTTCCTGGGATAGACTCTGACGATGATAAAGCTCTTACTGAAGATGAAAAATTAATACATATACATTCATTCATCCATCTGTTTTCTATACAGCTTATCGTACACACGGGTCACGGGGAGCCTGGAGCCTATCCCAGGGAGCTCGGGGCACAAGGCGGGGGACACCTTGGACGGGGTGCCAACCCATCACAGGGCACAATCGCACACACATTGAAACACCTATTCACACACTACAGACAATTTGGAAGTGCCAATCAGCGTACAATTCATGTCTTTGGACTGGTGGAGGAAACTGGAGTACCTGGAGGAAACCCCCAAGGCACAGGGAGAGGATGCAAACTCACATGACTGAATGTAGATTTTTTTTATTATTATTTAATTTTGGCTGCAAGACGTCCCTCAAAAGTCTCATAGCCGATATTTTTGGAATACAAACAAATAAAAAAAAAATCCACTGACCTCACCTTAAAAGAATAATACAGTAAGGTGTGCTGCATATCGGAGAGCTGAATATTAGCATATCTCATGCACATATCCACTCCTTTCTGTGTCTAGATCCTCGCTGGGGATACAATTTTCTTCCAAAAATATCAGCTATGAGACTTTTGAGGGACTTCTTGCAGCCACAATTAAATAATAAAAAAAAAAACTGCCTTCAGTCATTCTACACCATATTTTATTATACAGATACATTCTACTATACTTTAGGGGAAAAAGGTTATTCCACCTAAGACTGCATTGGATTTCCATCTTAAAAAATATTGATCTCGAGCCAATATTCATAGCTGTTGGAAAAAAAAAACAAGGCAGAAAGTGAGAGAGAGCGAGAGAGAGACAGCGAGAGAGAGAGCGAGAGAAAGCTTGAAACTGAGAGTGAAGAGAAAGAGAGCATTTTTTTTTTTATCCTCCCTGATAAAATTTCTCCAAACCTGCACAGGCACCTCTGTAACTGTGTGCTTCACTTTTCAGGAAGTAGCAGATAAGTAATATATAAAGTAATGTGTGCCAGGCATGTGTATCTCTGTGTACTGTATAATTACGTTTGTGTATAAGGATTGTTTTTAATAAATGAGGAATTATGAAGACAGGTTTTATTCTGGAAACTCTCTCTTGTCACTGTCCTGCTTGTTACACACTGCAATATTGACAAAATTCCTCGTTATCAGGGATGTCATCACAGTCACGCTGCGTGATCACAGATGACAGCGTTGGCCTCAGAGGATGCTATAATTAAATCAAGTGGAAAAAGCACTAAGACTGCACCGATAGTGCTTGAAAAGTTCATCTACATGGCTGCAGAAATCAAGGTCTTGGTCTGTCTTACAGCGAGGAATGAAGGCCCATCTGCTGAGGGAACAAATATGGAAGCAAAAAAGAGAGTTGAAGTTTAAAAGCCACTGAATTTCTCAACATGAAATTCAAACACAACTGAATTCACAGCAGTTTGAAAACCCGACATTTGTATGTTGAAATTCAGTGTAGCTTTATTTAAGTGTTCCAAGATTTTACAATTCGTGTTTTCCAAAAAAAAAAAAAACATCGACTACACATTCAAAAATCTCACAATATAATCTCACAATGCTATGAATTCAGTGCTGCTTGAATTTCACTATTTAGAATTCACTGGCTTTTAAAATGAAAATCTTTGTGCCCCTTTCCTGCTTCCATAAAATGGCTCTACTTACATGTTGTATAATCCAGCCAAAGAACAGTATTCATTTGTAGAATAGATGTATGCATGTACAAAAGAATTAATCTATAATTTTACATGGCCACATTGTGGGCGTGGGTCTCTCCTTCCGAGACCATGCAATAGGCACACGAGGTTTACAGAGATTACAGATTCAATGTATGTATGTAATATAGTTCGATGAATTGATGCTGAAAAATAGATTTCTGTGTAGAGTAGTGGGTGGCCGCCTCCTTCACTAAGACTGGCAGGCATAGATGCCATGCCTCCTTCACTGTGACTGACAGACACACAGGCCACTCCTCCTTCACTGAGACTGACAGACACACAGGCCACTCCTCCTTCACTGAGACTGACAGACTCACAGGCCACTCCTCCTTCAATCAGACTGACAGACACACAGGCCACTCCTCCTTCACTGAGACTGACAGACACACAGGCCACACCTCCTTTACTGAGCCTGACAGACATCGAGGCCACACCTCCTTTATTGGGATTGCCAGACATAAAGGCCACACCTCCTTTACTGAGCCTGACAAACACCGAGGCCACACCTCTTTTATTGGGATTGCCAGATATAAAAGCTACACCTCCTTCTCTGAGTCTGGCAGGCACATAGGCCACACCTCCTTCAATGAGACTGACAGGAACATAGGTCAAGTCTGACAGCCTTGGAGGCCACACCTCCTTTATTGGGAATGACGGGCACAGAGAGAGATGGAGAGACAATAGCTAAGTCACTACAACTGACACACACACAGTCCACACCTCCTTCACTCAGACCGACAGGCACACAGGCCACACCTCCTTCACTCAGACCGACAAGCATAAAGGCCACACCTCTTTCACTGAGAGTGACAGGCACAGAGACCTCACTTCGTTCATAATTATGGACAATGACTGAATCTATGACATTACAGAATTACTATTACAGAATTATGAAATGATCTAGTACCTCATTTGTGTATGCACATACACCATCATACATATAATAACCATATTAAGGTACTGGGGATGTTTTAAGTTTGGTTTGAGACTTTGTGAGCAATCTGACATTCAACATGAGCTCGTTCAATGCAGGTGCAAATTCCGCCCTCAATATTCTGCTCGCCATTTCCATATCAATACTACAAGGTCAGCAGGTCTCTCAGAAGCATTCTCTCTCTTCACTATTGTGGTTTTGTCCCTCTGTGTATTAAGACACGGCCCAAAAATCAGACTGGATGTAGGGTATCTACAGCTATCAGCACGTTCTTATTAATAATGCCACTCACATTTTTAATCTTGTGTAAAAAAAATAATTCCCCCCATTGTTACACCATTACGGCTGAACAAAGGTGCAGCGTAAAATCGCCAAATCCTTGAATCTTGGACAGAATCGGACAGAAGATATTGATTCATTTTCTATAACAGCAGCTCTTACAGTAGTTTATAGCACAGGATTATATTAATGGGCTCGTTTTAACATGTTATCATTTCTATAGTAACGGCTAATTCACATGGATTTGTATTACAGGCACTCACATAAAACCCTTGTGTAATTATTGATATGGTGAAGTATTCTGTGAGGAGATGTATATGTAGCATTGACAGAAGGAGTCTCCAGTGTCAGTGCTTTGTAAAAGAGACAGGAAGAAAGACTTGTAAAGGAAATACGTTTTATAGCTGTTATATGTGATAACTGGAGCAAATTTGTTCTGTAGGCATTCCACAGCATCAAGTGTAACTCTAAATGGCTAAAAAAAAGTTTTTGTTTTTAAATATAAATTTTTTTAAATTGTTTTTAAATTGCTGTTATAAGAGGAGTATATCTTCGGAGAGGTAACACTAACTCTACTTCATGCCGGGCCATATTGCATCAGTCCGTCATTGATTATTTTCCAATAACAGCATACGCAATGTGATTTTATTATTTACATCAAATCAACATCGTGCTCTATTAACATCAGGAAAAACTTATCAATCTACAAATTGTATCCCATCATTACTATAACAAGTAGCTATAACAGGTAGCTATAAAAAAGTAGCTATAAGAAGTAGCGTTAAAATCTATTTTTGTATCAATTAATTTTTATTTTAACTTACATACTTACTGTACATCTAAGTATTAAGAAAAAAATCTGAGTTTGAATTTTTTTTCACAATATGGCTCCATTGTTGTTGCCTCAGCAAGGATAAATATCATCATGTGATTGAACATCACAAAAAGTATTTTTTTTATCCTAACATCCTATTTTATTTTATTTAACCCATCATCCACCCAACCCTGTATCCAAAGTCTGAAAAGCTTGGTTTTTAAACCCTTTTAAACCCACAAGGGCAAAAAAACCCCCTTGTGATTTCACTTATAGGTATATATATATATATATATATATTTTAAACCCCTTTAGCTAAAGGTTGTTTATTAGCTGTTTTTTTTTTTTAACATGAGTACATACGCACAGCTAAAAACAAAAGTTGGTTTCACAAAAGTAACCTGATTGGATCAAAGTAAGCTGCAGTTGGGACACCTTTGAAGTGTTGCTTAGCAACACTTCTGTTATCTAATGGAATTATATCTAGCGTAATGTTGCTGGGAGGCTGAAAGACACAGCCCTGCTCTCGGCTGATACTCTTTAAGTCATCAGAATCAATCATCTTGAGAGACGCTAAATAAAGTTGCATCAAACAAATTGGTTGATACAAATATGTGACTAAATGGATGAAAAAAAAAAACTTATTAAAAAATATTCTCTTCTCATAAATATTCTTTATGTTAAAAGCCCCTGTCGGTCACATTTCACATACTGTAACATCACTTAAGGGTGTATATTTCACAACATTGATTTAAGGCTCTTTCATACTTTTAGTGATCTGCAGATTTGAATGCTGTTACGTTCTCATGCGTATTACATACTCGAAATCAATGACTGTCAGCTGCAGAAAAAAATCTTATCATCACAAACAATATAATTGAGTTATATTTATAGGCCAAGATCAGACACAAGATTCAAAACGAGACAAGCTGTAATTACTTGTGAAAGACGTCCTGAAACTGTGGGTGTTGATTCATGCCAGAAGGAGTTAAAGCCCTGGGCACTGTTTCAGTAACAACAGCTTCTTCGCAGATTTTGTCCATTTGCTAGCTAGCCAACTTATTTCAGTGGAATTAGCGGCAACATGCGATAGCATCGGAGTAATATGTACTTCATGTATGTATGTCTGTGCTACTGTAGTTAAGGGGCTATTTTTGCTTAGTATTAGACTTAATATTTAGCATAGTAATGTGTGGGATTAGATGTAGACACTAAGGCTAATACCTGATATGATATGAAAGGAATAAAACACAATGGAGTATGCCGCGATTGGAAAATAGTCAACAACAGAGTGTTGTGACACGTTTCCACCCCAAAGTTTTCTGATATTTTGATAACTTGGTAAGTATTGGGATTAGTATTTAGTATTGTAGTGTGTACTATTAGATGTAGTCGCTTTAGTGAGTACCTTGTATGAAATGAAAGCAACAAAACACAATGGGGAATGCTTTTATTGGAAAATAGTCAACAACAGTGTTGTGACATGTTACAACCCCAAAGTTTTCCGATGTTCCAATGACATGGTTAGTGTTGGGCTTAGTACTTAGTATAGCAGGGTGTGGTATAAGATGTAGCCACTTCAGCTACTACCTTGTATGAAATGAATGATATAAAACACATTAGGGAATACTGATATTTGTAAATAAAGTTATGTAATGCATTACCACAGGAAAGTTTTTCAATATTCTAATACCATGGTTAGTATTGGGCTTAGTATTTAGTTTAATAATTCCAATAAAATGGTAGGTACTGGGCTTAGTATTTAGTATAGTAATTCTAATAACATGGTCAGTATTGGGCTTAGTATTTAGTATAATAATTCCAATAACATGGTTAATATTGGGCTTAGTATTTAGTACATTAATTCCAATAAAATGGTAGGTACTGGGCTTAGTATTTAGTATAGTAATTCTAATAACATGGTCAGTATTGGGCTTAGTATTTAGTATAATAATTCCAATAACGTGGTTAGATCTGGGCTTTGTATTTAGTTTAATAATTCCAATAACATGGTTAATTTGGGGCTTTGCATTTAGTTCAATAATTCCAATAACGTGGTTAGATCTGGGCTTTGTATTTAGTTTAATAATTCCAATAACATGGTTAATTTGGGGCTTTGTATTTAGTTTAATAATTCCAATAACATGGTTAATTTGGGGCTTTGTATTTAGTTTAATAATTCCAATAACGTGGTTAATTTGGGCTTTGTATTTAGTTTAATAATTCCAATAACATGGTTAATTTGGGGCTTTGTATTTAGTTTAATAATTCCAATAACGTGGTTAATTTGGGGCTTTGTATTTAGTTTAATAATTCCAATAACATGGTTAATTTGGGGCTTTGTATTTAGTTTAATAATTCCAATAACGTGGTTAATTTGGGGCTTTGTATTTAGTTTAATAATTCCAATAACATGGTTAATGTTAGTCTTTGTATTTTTTTTTAGTTTAATTTTCTAATAACGTGGTTAATTTGGGCTTTGTATTTAGTTTAATAATTTCAATAACATAGTTAATTTGGGGCTTTGTATTTAGTTTAATAATTCCAATAACGGTTTAATTTTGTAGTAACTTTGTATTTAGTTTAATAATTCCAATAACGTGGTTAATTTGGGGCTTTGTATTTAGTTTAATAATTCCAATAACGTGGTTAATTTGGGGCTTTGTATTTAGTTTAATAATTCCAATAACATGGTTAATTTGGGGCTTTGTATTTAGTTTAATAATTCCAATAACGTGGTTAGATCTGGGCTTTGTATTTAGTTTAATAATTCCAATAAAATAGTAGGTACTGGGCTTAGTATTTAGTATAGTAATTCTAATAACATGGTTAGTATTGGGCTTAGTATTTAGTACAGTAGTGTGCAGTTTTAGATGTAGTCATTTTGGCTACTACCTTGTATTATATGTAAGGAATAAAACACAATAGAAATAGAGTTCTGTGAAGCATTACTACCCCAAACTTATCCGAAGTTTTCCAACTGCAGCATGTCCTGAAGTGCTTTTTTAATTCCACAGCAATTTATCAGTGATTTTTTTTTATTTGCTAATGAACAACAGGTTGAACAAGCTACCTCCAATCATGAAGATTTTCCTATGTCAGAAAACCTAAAATTACAGCTTAAGCTTTGACTGTGACAAAGCACTGATACTAGAGACTCCTTCCACAAATGTTCAACATACACAATACAAGTCCCTACAAATCTTTCAGGCAGAATTACTTTCCAAGCTGTGAAGTTACAGAAAATGAATCAACACCTGACCAATCAGAACCAAGACATCAACAGTTCTGATGTATAAACAGAAGTAAAGGAGATATGGAAATTGAGAGTGAGGTATGTCATTCTAAAGACCAATGAATGTTTTAAGCACACCTATTATGGTTTATCAGATGTTACATTTAATGTAGTGTGTTATAGAGCTGTTTGTGAATGTAAAAACGTCTGCAAAGCTTAAAAAATCACGACAGTGATTCCAGACTTTACTTCCTGTACTAAGCTACATATGTTTGAAAGAAAAAGCCCCGCCTCTGGTCTTTATTGGCTGCTCAATGACAGCAGTAGACCAATCAAAACAGACTGGGAAATCTTACCAATCAGAGCAGAGTATGCTCTCTGAAAGGAGGAGTTTAGAATGAATCCTTTTCATCAGATCATTTAATGAGTCGATTGTGACACTGAGGCGGTGGTAATGTTGCAATTTAAATAATGAGCACATTAAAGTGTTTTTTGACCTTGGACGCATCTAAATCTATTGTATGAGAGCTTTAAAACTAAATTAGGCACATTTCAAAACCATAATAGGTGCACTTTATAGATGAAGTTAAATATATTCACAGAGGATTTTTTTTAATTAATACATTTGTTTAAGTAGCCTAGCTATTAAAAGGCATGACTAAAGCTGTCAACTACAGCAAATTAATGAACAATTAATGACCCTGGTCAGCATATGGAAATTTCACCCATGATTAAATTTCCTTGGTGTGAAATTATGTTGTCACATGAATTCGGATCTAAATGCTTCACTTATTAGTATGGGATTTCAGCAACACGTATGAAAAATACGGTCTTATCAGATCTGCTGTTCGGATCAAATTTGACCTCTGCAGCGTGAAC
>CM022776.1:14519016-14559016 GCA_012411365.1 Ameiurus melas
CCTTTATTTCTCTCCATCTTTCCCTCATTCTTTCTCTCTCCGACTTTCTTTTTTCTTTCTTCATCACCCCTCTCTCATTTACTCCCTCCTTCCCTCACTCTCTCCTATCCCATCGTTTTCTCTCTCTTACACTTTCTGCCTCAGTCTCACCCAAGCTCCATCCTTCATCCTTCTCATTCATCCTCTCCCTTTCTACCTTTCTCTCAGTTTTCTTTTGTTTTCTGTCGCACTCGTTTTTTCCCTCACTTAATCCATATTACTCATTTATCTAATTGACCTCATCTCCTGCTTCCCTCCCTCTTTCTCTCCCTTTCATTTTCCTGATCACATTTTCTCTTTCTTAACCCATTCTGTCTATCTTTATCTCTCTATCTGTCTATGTCTCTCTTATCTTGTTCTTTTCTCATTTTTTTTTTAAATCTGTAGGGTATCTTAGCTCCTACAATTTTGTTTTCATCAAAGCTCCCTCCCTTTTTCTACAGTGGGGGAAAATAAGTATTGAACGCGTCAACATTTTTTTTCAGTAAATATATTTCCAATGAGGTTATTCACATGAAATTTTCACCAGACTTTGGTATCAGTAAATCCACAAATATATATATATATATATATATATATATATATATATATATATATATATATATATATATATATATATATATATATATAAATAACGTTAAAGTCCATAAACGAAGTTATGTGTAATAAAGTGGAATGACACGGGAAAAAAGTATTGAACACGCTATCTGAAATGTATTTAATCCTTACTGGAGAAGCCTTTGTTTGTAATGACAGCTTTAAGACACTTCCTGTATGAAGAAATTAATGGGCCGCAGTATTCAGGTGGGATTTTTTTTCCGTTCTTCTAAACATATTGCATTCGAGTCAGGTGATTGACTGGACCATTCTAACACCTTGATTTTTTCTCCTCTGAAACCAATTGAGAGTTGCCTTTGCTGTATGATTTGGATCGTTGTCCTGCTGGAAGCTCCACCCACGTCTCCTCTTCGTCATCCTGGTGGATTGCAGCAGATTCTTCTCAAGAATCTCCCGGTAAAAGGCTCCATTCATCATTCCTTCAATTATATGAAGTCTGCCAGTACCATGTGATGAAAAACAGCTCCACACCATGATGCTTCCACCTCCACACTTTACTGTTGGTATAATGTTTTAAGGGTGATGTGCAGTGCCATTTCTTCTCCAAACGTGGTGTGTAGGTGTGTAGACAGCTACAAAGTTCAATTTTGCTCTCGTCTGACCAGACTACACTCTCCCAGTATTTCATAGGCTCGTCCAAATGAGTTGTAGCAAACTTTAAATGACCTTTGACATGCCTTTTCTTTAGTAATGGAGTCTTGCGGGGTGAGCGTGAACAGTGGAGTGTATTGCCTATTGTATTCTTTGCCTCCAAGTGTTTCCTGAGCTCTTCTGACTTTTCATCTGACTCGCTGATTTAGCTGATATTAACTTGCACAGATAGGAGGTATAAATAGGATTTTAATTTGAACTACTTATTTATTTCAGCTGGTTTCTTGCCTTAACTTGCCTTGGAGAACTGCTTTTTCTTAATGTGTTCAATACTTTTTTCCCGTGTCATTCCACTTTATTACACATATTTCATGTGAATAACCTCATTGGAAATATATTTACTGAAAAAAAGTTGACGCATTCGATTTCCTCCACTGTATCCACCCTTCATCGCTCCTTTCTCATTCTCTTCCTCACTTTTCCTCTCTTCCTGTTTATCTTTTTTATTTTAATTTCATTCAGTTCATTTTCTCTTCTTATTCCCTTTTATTATTTCATGCCTTCCTCTTTTTCTTCATTTCTCTCTCTCTCTCTCTCTCTCTCTGTCTCTCTTCATTCCTCTCTCTCTCCACCCCAATTTATCATTAGTTGAGAAGCTGCAATGGCCACATGGGTGGTGTTTTAGGATTCAGATTTTGACAGTAATTAAATCCATTTAATGCTTTTTTCTTCTCTTGGTACTTATTAATCCCTGTAATGGAAGTCATCACGGATCAGCATGAAATTTTAAATAATGAAGTTCTTCACTTGTCGACAATAAATTTCATCTAGACATTTCAAAAAAGCTGCTATGAGATTAACGTCTCTGCTCATAATATCAAACACACAGTAATCTCTAAAAATCAAACACTCATGTCTGCTGTGAACAGAGGCAACAAATTACATTTGCATTGTAGCTCCTCTATCTATCTATCTATCTATCTATCTATCTATCTATCTATCTATCTATCTATCTATCTATCTATCTATCTATCTATCTGGCCATCTGTCTGTCTATCTGTCTATGTATCTGTCTGTCTGTCTACCGCTATCTATCTGTCTGTGTCCCTGTTTGTCTATCCTCTCAGAAATTCTTCTGGATGATCTTTGGATCACAGACCAGACTTTTTACAAAAAAATAAAAAATAAATACAAAATAGGCTGTAGTCCCCACTAGTAATACAACTGTATTAAGTACAGTACTTATGCAATACACAAACATAGTGTAATAAATATGATATAATTTTAGCTCACATATGCGCCAGCATAATATTAATTCATACACTCCAGTAAAATCTATTACGTTAAAGCTTATTACATGGACTAAACGGAGTTACTCCTTAATTAAATTAGGAAGAACAAGGAACATAAACAGAATTTAGATACAGTAGTTAGACGTATGATTTATAAATGTATGTAGAAAATGTATGATTCTAAATAAACTCATTTGGGGCTGGTGTAGGACAAAGCCTCAAGGAAAATTCACCTGAGAGAAATTTCTATTTCTTTCTTTCTTTCTTTCTTTCTTTCTTTCTTTCTTTCTTTCTTTACTTTTTAACAAATAGGCATTTTCTATGATGCAATGATGTAACATGATAAAGACTAACCACCGTTTTACTTTTATTATTACTATTTTAGTTTTTTTTTTGCTGAAAACAATATATATTCATTAAACACTAATTCAGTAACCACTTTATCCTAGCCAGGGTTACAGTGGACTCGGAGCCTATCCTGGGAACACTGGGGACAAAGTCAGGACAGGACATGTCAAACTCCACACAGACAGTTTCAGATGCTCAAGATCAACCCAGACACCCTGGAGCTAAAAGTTGGCATCGCTACCCACTGTCCCCAGTGCCACCCTAGGGAACAATATTATATACAATTTGTGACAATAAGTAAAATTAATTTAACAAAATTGTTCAAAACCTTTCCATAAACTTTGATTTCTCCCTCTGGAGGAACCCATAAAGTTCTTTGTACAAGGGTTTCAGTGGGGGAAGTCTCCCTAATCGATTCTGAGTTTCATTTGTAATGAATTAATATCTACAGAATGAAGATGAGTGACCTCATTAGGTTATAAAGGGGCTAGATTTACAGGAACATTGAGACGCTTCCAGAAACCCCACTGGTGGCGACAATGATGAGGTGTACAGAGTCTTCAAATAGAAGTCAGAGTTTATTCCAAGAGAGAAGAAAAGCTCGCAGCAACATTAGACAGAGAATTTATTCTGAAGACTTTCTAGAGACGTCGTTACAGAGAAGAGAAGAGACAGCGAGGAGAGAGCAGAGCAATGAAGAACTGCGATTCCTTTTTGATTGCATGTAATTCGATTGGGCTAAACAGGACAAAACGATTGGCTAAGAAAAATTTGCATATATTATTCATCATTAAATGATTGGTACAGCTTATAACACCATTATGAATATTTATGAAATCATCGCCCTTACATTATACGTGAGCAAGAGGAAGACCAGGATGATGAAGAACAAAACTCTTGTAAAACAAAAACGCTTGTATCTGTCTTTTAGAACTGTGTTCGGGGTTACTCCGGAAAACGTTTTGGAGAAAGGAGCCATGTGTTATGAAGGTCTTGAAGCACTTGAAGCATCCTTATCATCCTGCCAGGATCATGGTGGAACAACGAAAAAACAAAACAGAAGTTTGTCACAAGCAGACCTCAGATACAGAGCCACTGATGGTTTCTTTACAGTAATTCAAGATTGCGACTAATTGTTAACTACACTTGGACAAATGTGTTTCCTACAGGAGTTCTACTTGCAATCTGCACTGAGAAGGAAACCCTCTAGTTGTAGTATTCCATATAGAACCCTTAAGGGATATACCAGGGGGAAGGGGTGAAGAATAGTTACGAACAGATTGCATCTTTTTTTAACCTTAATCTTAACATGTTTGTTGGTGTCAGGCACAGACAGGGTTTGGTGCAAGTGTAGAGTTTTATTGTTCGAAGCCAATAAAATCCGAATCTAAATGGGCGAACCAAAATCTAATTGATATTGAAAGTATGAGGCAATCGGCAGACAGATATAATTAGATTAGGAGGAACTCAATAAACAAAACAGGACTGGGTCAATACCAGAAAAGTATGTACACAAACAAAAGGCACTATAATGTTGGTCGTGGAATGCTAGAAGCAAGACTTTGCAAAGATTCGATGAAAGTCCAGGTTATTTATAGGGACTGTGCTGATTGGGAACAGGTGTCATTAGAAGTCCGAGTTAACAAGAACAAGGTAGTGGGTCATGTGACTGATCTTCAAGTTCACACCTTCACCTTACACCTTATGAGAAAAAAAAAGCTATCCTAAGTATCCTGAATAATCCTTTGTTTTTTTATTCTGGGGAAACCGTTAAACATTCCATGAAGAACCTTCTGACACTTGTTTTTGCTTTCACTGAAGGTTCTAAGTAGAAACCCTTTAGAAACCTGGAACTTTTAAACATCCAAAGAATGCTTAAGGAACTTATCACTTGCCACTTGGTGTACAAAGTCGATCCTGTAGACGAGTTTTGTGGAAATGAGCCAATGTTCCAGTAAATATAGCCTCTTTACAACATAATGAGGTCACTCACCTTCATTGCATAATTCGTAATTCACTACGTATAGAACTAAAGGTCAATTTCAGACGGGTTCCCACAGATCCCAGTGGAAGTTAGTGAACTGTAGCGCTTGGGCCATATGTGTAGCCAATAAGTTCTTTGTGGACAATGCTGTCAAGACATAGCACCCTACTGATGCTAGTCCATCTTCTAGAAAACACCTACTTGTCTTGCATGGTATCAGTAATTCAATAGGGAATTTCCCCAGTGTGGGATCAGTAAAGTTTTTATCTTATCTTTATCTTAACACTTGACCCCTAGATGCGGAGTGCTCTCAGAAGTCAGACAGGTGGTCCGTCTACTGCAATGTGGCACCATCAGGAATGCAGCGAAAAGAATACAGCACTGACAGGCCTAATCAGCAACTTTGGATGAAAACCCAGTACCCCAGGATGACAATGGCTTAGTCATTAAGTCAAGTGACAAAAGCTCAAAGTCAGGGTGAGTGAATATGGGACAAGAGGAAGACCTTTAGCTTAGGGGTATAATAAAAAATCTTCACCTGATGACAAAACGTTTGCACCATAAATTCCCCTGTAGCCGAGAATCCTTCATTTTAATGGTGTAGAAGTGATGACAAGTGCATTCTTCAATCCAGGCACTTGTGCAATGTTTGTGAAAGGCCAAGATCTTCCCTCTCTTCTCAGACTCTCTCACCATATATGTATATATTACCTGCTTTTACCTGCTTTTCTTTTGATCTTACAACAGTAATTAAATTTAAACATTTTTTTTACTATTATGCCAAAATGTATCATCACCAGGGACAACATTATTAATGAGCCTTGTCACAGTATTACACAGAAGACATGCCTTCCATTATAAAAAGCAATATGAAAATGTGTGTGTGTGTGTGTGTGTGTGTGTGTGTGTGTGTGTGTGTGTGTGTGTGATTGACTTCACAGAAATGAGGGGGTATACCTCGAAGGCAGAAACATCTGCCTGTCTAAGTTATTGGCATTCACAAATGATATTATTATTATTATTATTATTATTATTATTATTATTATTATTATTATTTAATTTTGCTTATTTATTTAACAAATATTGTTTAATATGGGATGTAGGAGTCTCATTTATAAACAATTCACTGTATGGTATTAAGCTAGCTGGAACCAATCTGACTGAATTTCTGAGAGAGTCATATTTATAAATAATTGTAATCCTCACTGTAAAGCTAGTCAACTGACTAACTTGGTTGAACCTGACTGGATTTATATCTAGTCTATAATATTCACTGGTAATGCTAGTCATTTGGCTAAACTGAGCTAAACTGACAAAAATTTCTCAGAGGACCTTAAGACACACTTTACAATCTGTTTACAATCTGTTTACAATCTACATTGCTTATGCTAGCCAGCTAGCTAAAATTGAGCTAAGCTGACAGAAATTCTAGTTATTTTCCAGTCTTACGTGTATATGCTCATAATTTTGACTGCTAAGATAACTCAAGCTAATGTATTAGGGTTTCTGAACCTCTTTGACTACAATCACAAAAACTACTTTTCAAACAAGCTCATACTGTATATGAGCTAGCCAAATTGTAGGCCTTTGAGCAGTTCAACTTCCTGAAAATCAGGTTTCAGGGCTCTAGAAATATATTTACTATGATTATTAAACAGGTGCAAGTAAATGTATGCACATTACAGCAAGATCCTTACATAAACACACAACATTCGGCTTTCACAGAACATTCTGGTTACCTTTTGAAAGCGTGGGCTGAAAACCATTCACACCTTGTGGCACGCAACAGTCTGCAAAGCCTACAATGTAGTTATATGAGAATTTGGCTGTGAATTTAGTTTGAACTGTGAAATGGAAGGAGTGAGAAAATCATCACTGAATTATTATGATTCCTCAGAAAGGAATTAGACATGCAAACCATGTTGACTGTCCTTTAACCTGGCACGGACGGTAGATCGTGATGCACCTACAAAAGAACACATCTTGCATAATTTCTATTCATTTAATATCTGTGGCCAATGTAGCCCAATGGTGTAGTACTGTTGTCCAGAACAACTGCCAGAGCTGCTGTTGGACCCTGAAGGATCCCTGTTAAGCCATTTGGCTCATAATTGTTGGCACTGGAATCAACTAACTGCAATAATAGCTACCATACCATGATATTTGAAAACATTTATGTTCTTTATTTATTTATTTATTTATTTACATAAAATTCCACTGCATTCCATTTTTATGCAGTGGGAGCGCAATAACTGAAAGTAAACTCAACAACAGAGTAAACAATTTACTATTTGATCTAATAAGCCGTTTGGCCCTGATTAAGAGCCTTTGAAATTAGCCATCTGTGTTGCCTATTATAAATATGATAATCAAGTGTCCATGCATCGTCACTGCTTTTTTGCCGGGAATGAGGAAAAAGGTAGACACCGGATAGCGGAATTGAACCTTGGCTGAGTTTATGTCAAAAAACATCGATACACCATTATTAATCCCAAGCAAACTATGTATTACAATGTCAGACACACTGTTGCTACTCACTGAAGAATCCTTCATGTACTTCTATACCAGATGGTCCCTCTTCTGTTTAATTGCCATTTTGTTTGATTGACAGCATATTCTGCTCTCCATGGATTTTCTGGTCTTACGAAATGCTGGGTAAACTCTTATACAAGAAATAGCCCTCAAACTCTGAACATGCAACAGTAATTCATCAGCGAACTCTCAAATGCAGAATGCAATTATTGTGGGCATGCACTCATTCATGCACTCAAGAGCTTCATGTTCACATCAAATGTCAGAATGGGGGAAAATGTCATCTCGGTGGCATGGTTGTTTGTGCCAGATGAACTGGTTTGAATAGTTCAGCAAAAACTTCCATGCATTTATCGTCTAGAGTTTACACAGAATGGTGTGGGGAAAAAACTAAACAAAAAACAAAACAAAACCATCCAATTAGTGGAAATGCGGTGTCAAATAGAGAGGTCAGAGGAGAATGCTCAGACTGTTTTGGGCTGACAAATAACTCAAATAACCACTTGTTACATCCATGGTGGACAGAACCACATCTCAGAATACAACACACACTCTGGTTTCCTCCCCCATTCAATCGACATGAGTTGTAGACTGATTGGAATTTCCAAATTGTCAATAGTGTGTGAATGGATGTGTGAGTGTGTGTTCGCGATTTTGTGCCCAGCAATGGGTCGGCAACTACAAAACTACAATGGAATGGTTTCTACTGTCTATGCTTAAGTTTCCTGTAGATGGGCAGCACGGTGGCTTAGTGGTTAGCACATTTGCCTAGCACCTCCAGAGTTGGGGGTTTTGACTGCACGGAGCTTGCATGTTCTTCACACGATTTGGGGGTTTCCTCTGGGGTACTCTGGTTTCTTCCCCAGTGTAGGCTGATTGGCATTTCCAAATTGTCCATAGTGTCTGTGTGTGAATGTGCCCTGCGATGGGTCCAGGCTGTCCCCCACCTTGGGAGTCCCCTGGGATGTAGGCTCCAAGCTCCCTGCGACCCTGTGTAGTGGTACAGAAAATGGATGGATGGATGGATTATACACATACTGCAGTTCATTTTAATAGAACTTTATTAAGCCCTCAGATATTAAGTCACGTTAATAAAAATGAATTTGATAACAAATTTGTCCTGTCTATGCAGTTAATGCAGGATGGCATTATTCCACCATCAGGATGTGATTTTTTCAAACATGGCACTTGTTAAAAAGTGAGAATTTGTGGGCCATAAGAGGGTAATTGTTACTTGTCTTATCTCACCCTCGTTAATGACAGTGTTTGTCAAAACAGTAAAATTGCTTCTTTAAGAAGGAATGAACTCTTTTCCAAAGCCAGCAACAAGAAACACATACATCATACACTCTGCATTGTCTTTTTTTTTTTTTCCTTACCATTTTTCTGCTAATGGAGTCATCTCCTTCTCCTTCGTGCTATCTGGCTGAGCAGCGCAACACGGCACACTTGAAGAATGTGGTTTGATTTGCATTGTTTAATGCCTCCCCCCCTCCGCCCATCACCCCCACCTCATCGTACTCTCAGTGATTAGTGAAAGTACTTCGTGGACAATAGGCATCCTATCATTAATCTTGCTGAACTGGTTATTGAGGGGAAAAAAGTGGAGGCTGAATAATGGAATTTATCTAAAAGCTGCTAATTAAAGATCCATTCGCTGAGGGAACATAAGAACCCTTTTCAGGTGAAAGAAATACTTAATGATGCTATACAAAAACAGACCAGGCAATATTCAGTAGATGAAAGATGTGCATACTAGCACTAAATGTACTAATTCCAGAATTAGACTTTAAATGGGTGGATAATAAAAGAACACAGTCGAAGAATGAGCATGTATTAGACATGCTAAATCACAGAGGCTGAAGAGGACCTGCTAGTTTCTGTCTCAACAGGTCAGGATTGTTTGAACAGCGCAATACTTCTGGGACTTGGTTGTTTTTAGCTTGTAAGACATGATTTAAACCAGCACACATTTCCTAAATTCCCAGAGCTGAAATGTGACGGATGATGTTTTATTGCACTGCAAGGTCAAATACAGCGGCTGAAGCGCAGCTCCATCGCTCTGCCATGGTCAAAAAGGTCACACACCTTGCTGAGTCATAGCGTGCATTCGTACTAAAATGGTGTGGCTGGGATTGCATAATTACCTGAATTAGATCAACTCAAATACCAGAACTTTTTATAGGTTGAGAGCCAAGGGACCTTCAAATTGAACAAGAATGACTTTTTGCCTTAAAAATAAATAATAAAAAAAATCAAGCTCCATAAAATCCCTCTCTATCAGTAGGGCCTGATTTTGCTTTAGCAATAATGCTAGCGCTGGAAAGAGATGTATACAGTAAACAAATTGCTCCCGTATTTTATCGGTTATGGAAATCCACATATTGTTTCATTTCAGTGGCTCTAAAATATGCATTGTGCAAATATAAGTCAAACTGCTACCTTAAGTGAAGGATGCCACTGAGGAAATAGTGTTCCAAAAACCATTCGAGCAAAAACAACACGCAATATTTTCCCCTAAAGAGAGATACACATTTATATGCTAATGCACCTGGTTGAATTACAAGATACCATTCAAATGTTTTCTGGATATATGAAATTCCATCAGCCTTTAATAATGCAAACCTACTTGTTTATACTAGTGATAAAAGAGAGAGAGAGAGAGAGAGAGAGAGAGAGAGAGAGAGAGAGAGAGAGGGGGAAAGTCTAATTGAATTATCAAAACAGTGAGTGATCATCTAATCAGTTCTTCAGCGCTAATATTTCTCACATTAAGGGGAAAATAGCTCAACTTGCATTCAGTGGTTATATAAAAAGTCTACACACCCTATTAAAACAGCAGGCTTTTGTGACAAATGAAAGCAATGTCAATTATATCAGATATTTTTTCCACTTTTCAAATAAATATACCTGAAAATAAATCGTAAACATCTAGTGACCTGTTTTTAAATGTATGGGATTCTGCTCCGAAATATCCCATCACTTTCGAGCTCATATTTAAAGGTATTTCCCATACCATTCACCTGCTATCTGTGAAATGAGTCTGATTAACCCCAGATAAACATCAGCTGTTTCTGTAGGATTTTCTTGACATCTTCTTGGTTTCATCTGACTCTTGAATTCATGGTCAACAAAGAGCTTAGAAAGCATGTATAGAATCTCTTTGTCAAAAGGTAGCAATCAAGAGAATGGTATTTCCAAATCATTAGATGTACCATGAAGACCATCATCAACAAGTGGAGAATATGGAGAACCACAGTGACATTACCAAGAATAGGATGTCCCTAAAAAATAGACAAAGAGAAATCTTATCAGGGAGGCCGCCAAGAGACCTACAGCAACATTAAGGGAGCATGAGTAATATCTGGAAAGTACTGGTCACTCCACGCATATGACAACAATCTATTGTATTCTTCACATGCGGTAGGGAGGCTAGAGGAAAGCCATTTCTTATTATAAAAACATCCATGTCTGATGAGATCAAAGTAGGACTTTTTGGGCACAGATCTAAAAGTTGCAAAAATGAGAGCTTTCAACCAAAGAACACCACACCCATGGTGAAGCATGGTTGTGGCAGCATTGTGCGATGTGGCTGCTTCTCTTCAGCTGAGACTGGGGCTCTAGTCAAGATAGAAGAAATCATGGATAACTCCAAATGTAAACCAATTTTGACACATAACCTGCAGGCCTCTGTTAGACAGCTGAAGATGAAGAAAAAATTCACCTTCAAGCACAATAACAACCCGAAGCACAAATCCAAGAGAACAAAGGAAGGGAAAGGAAGATCAATGTTTTGGAATGGCCCACTCGGAGCCCAGGTCTAAATCCTACCAAAAACCTGTGGAAGGACTTAAACAGAGCTCCGCCTCACAGTTTGATACATCGGGAGCCTTTTAGCAAGGAAGAGTAGAATAAAATCAAGATGTGCTAAGTTGGCTAGACTTAAACTCAAAAACACTGAGCGCTGCATTACAAGCAAAAGGTGCTTTAACAAAGTATTACGTGAGGGGTGCACACACTTATGAAAACTGGTTATTATCTCCCCGACCCCCCACCCCGAAAGTTTTTGTTTGTTTTTCACTTCAGTTATGTTGGTTGGCATATCACATTAAAGGTGGAAAAAGATCTGCAATCACAAACCGTGCAATTTTAACAGCGGTGTGTAGATTTTCTACACACGTGGAGGATGAACTGGTATAACCCATAATCTCTCTTAGGTCTAAGAGCTACAGTATGATGTGTCAGACGTGTGCTTCTTCTCATGATTCATCTATGCATTTGTAAGGTCATGGAGAGAGCAGTATATTTGTAGCATTGTCCTTGTATGTAAGGTCACAAGAATGCGTATGTTCCACATATCAAGGTATACGTTCCATGTTAATCTTGCAGAACAGGGACAGGAAAAAAAAGTACATAAAAGTGTAAGTTGACACATAATACAAAATACATTTACGAGCGAAAAAAGTCAAACAGGAACTACATTAGTGATCTGCACTAAATCACATTCAAACAATTATGTTGTTAAGTACTATTGTGCCACTAATGTTAGCCTGCTGTTACATCGTGATACTATTTTTGGAAACAGCTTAAGATCCAGAAAGCAAAAAACACAAAGTCAGGCTGCATGTCTTGAAGTGTTTTAATCATGTCATACCACATCAATTTGGCAAGGATGACATTTTTATTGTTACTATAGAAACAATAGCTCATTAGAACAAGTCGACAGGGATGCATCCACTTCAAATCTAGTCCTTCTTGTTACTAATCTGTATGTTTGAAATACCTTTAGACTGTACATCAAGCAGAAAGGAAGCTACTGAAGAGAAAATATTACAGACATTTGACCTTGCTGTGACTTTGACCCTCTTAGGATCACTTCCAAAATTGAATCAGTTCATCTGCAGATGATAATGATAATTTGATATGAATCCTACAGACATTCAACCACTCGTTCTTGAGATACAGCACTAACGACGAACGAACTAACCCGAAAACATAATGCCTCCACTACTACTAGTGGCGGAGACATAATGAGCATGGTAATATAGCCTTGAATACATTTCAATAAAAGCTTTGGCAGACTGTTGTGGTATAAAAGGAATAATAAACGAAGAAGAGAGTAGGGCTGCACTGTATAGTTCATTTTTTAGAAAGTTAAAACTGAATAACTGGCAATTGTTAAATAGTACTCACACTGGCTATGTGCTAAATTCTCTTTTCTTAGAAGAAGCCAAAGAGACAATATAATTGATTGAATCATGTAATTGTTTGAATATGATTTAGTGCAGATCACTAATGTGGTTCCTGTTATTATTTGAATGCCATTTTATCCACTCAAAATGCAAAAATCAATCCATTATCCATCCATCCATCTTCAACCACTTATTACTTCTTCAGGGTCGCGGGGAACCTGGAGCCTATCCCAGGAAGCATCGGGCACAAGGCTGGGTATATTAGGTATATATATATATATATTTTTTATTTTATTTTTTTTATTTATTTTTTTTTCCAAGCATCTGTACAAATCCTGAATAAAGAATACAATAGCGTTTTGATACAAATTACATGACAATTAGTTCTATGACTGGTAAATTACAACAAATTTGTATTTTGGATTTGAACACATATTTCAAATCCATATTTTAAAAGTTTATGCCAATCACTAAAATTAATATTTGAGCACTTGTATTTATTTGCTTGGCAGAAGCTTTTATCCAAGGTGGCTTACAACTGAGACTGGATATAGTGCATGGCCGGGGTTAAATATCCTGCTGAAAAGCACAATAGTGATTCTATGGCCACCCTGGGATTTGAACTCATAATGTTTGATCTTTACCACTTTATCACCGAAACATGAGCTATAAATAATGCACACCTCTGAGAAAACAGATCAAAAAGCATGAAAAAAAAGCATGTAAAATATTCAACATTCAGAAATATAATATGCTTTTCTCAAATATTAACATGTACAACGAAAACTTCTAGCAGGCACCATTCAAAGTCTATCTAATAAGATGCTGGAGAACATCTGCACACGTCCAACAGAGTAAACTGTACTCACAGTATAGACATTTAATTATAATGAAAAAAAATATGCATTGTTTATGAATTGAAAACTAGTAGACCTCGTCCAAATACACCCCCCCCCATCCCCCACACCAAAATATTCGGAGGCAACTCAAAAAATTGGAGAAATATAAATAGTAATGATGAATGTCTTGGAGGGGAATCAATGTGATGCTTGGAGCCCTGTGCCTCTTGTTTACTCTGCCTGTTGCTAAATGTACGATGCTGGCTAAGACAGCTTGTTGTCACACCAAAAGCCGCGTCTTCCTGGAAGAGCTGGTGTTCTGAGGTAGGACCATGAAAAAGTTAAGCCCCACTCTTCATTTCCCCATATACCACTTCAACAAATGATGCAATGTAATGAAAACTGTGACCTGATGAGTTACGAACTTTAGGCTCACTCTCTCTCTTCTCTCTCTCTCTCTCTCTCTCTCTCTCTCTCTTTCTCGTTCATGTTTCACATCTCTTTGTTTCTATAGTAACAAAACAAAGCCTCATCCATCATTATATACAAGTCTTGTGCAGCCTGAGGGCATGGTAAATTTTACATATTGTATTGCCATGAAATTTAAATTCATATCAATTTCAGGACGACGCCTGGACCTTTTCAAATGGATCAAGGAATATGACACACTTCATCAGCAGATTGTAGCTCAAACACAGACTTACAACTTTACACAGCTTAAGAAAGCAATGTAGAAACCAGAAAGCCTGCATGTTGAACACAATTTGTTTTAAAGGTATCCATCAATGCTTTCAGTTGTCCCTAAAGACATGCTGTGGACATGAGAACATAGTCTCGACTAAAAATAACATATGTAGGAGGTAGCAGAGTGCCTTTGGCTGTGCAACCACATGAGAGTCATAGCTTCTGGCCCTGCTAGGCATTGAATTATGCTCGTGCCAAGAGACGGCAAGTTTTTACGCTTCCTGCACATTCGCGAAGTGGCTATGGGCAAAGTACTTAATATAAAGTTTCTCCAAGGGTACAGCCGCAGCAACGAGTCAGGCTTTCGACTATGACAGCAGTTCTCAATCTCAGACCTGGCAACCTCTACAATTGTGTGCTTTTCTTTGCTCTGACACACCTGACTCAGCTCATGAAGGGTTTGATGACAGGCAAACGTGTCAAATCTGGGAAGAAAATACACGTGTGTAGTACATGGAGTCTCTAGGGGGGTGCTTGAGTGCAGCCTTACGGCTCAACAGACTCTGTAATGTGCAGTGTTGTTGGACGGGGTTACTGTAGAGCAGAAATTCAAAAGGCAAATGAAACCCACTGGTGGCGTGTCAGTCAAACAGGAAGTGGACATATGACTGACGTGATTTGTGACTAAATAACAGTGCTGAAAGTAGCCAGTGTGCAATGTACCTGCTTTTGCACCCAGATGAATTGATCTTGATTACATGAAAAATGTAATATGAATTGGAATGAGTGAGAGTGTTGTGGACGAAATTATTCGATTTCCTGTGAATGAAGTCCTAAGGAAAGGTATGACTGATCTTGGCCGTAACCCTTTTCATCCAACACATTTAAATAAATGTAAAATATCAATGCCAAATTTATCAAATTTGTCTCATTATGTGATTTTTTAAAAATAATTATTATGAGATTAATGAAATTCTTAACAGTTTTGCAAGTCCAATAAGACAGTTGAATTTCAGCTAAAAATGTTTAGATGTCAGTTAAATAATCTCATACTACAGATCTGTTGAATTCTCGATTCTCATTGTTTATAAGCTAAAACGTTATATTTTCTATTGTAGAAAGTTACACAAGGACTTATATGGCAGACTCGCTGCATAAACAGGTTTTAAAAACCTGTATAAGTGTTTATTTTGCATTTTGGAAGGAGTCTCCAGTGTCAGTGATTTGTAACAGTCACAAGTAGCTAATAGTTTTTAGCTTCAAGTTTTCCAACATGGGAAAGTGTTTGTGGTTTCTTGATAATATGACAAACTGAATATTTTGTTTTAATTAATCTCAAGAGAGAAATAAGACAGGTTATATTTTATTCTTTAATGAATGAAAATTGTAACATATTTCCCCAAAAAAACAAAAAACAAAATCAGATTAACCCCTTACTGCATGGTGTTGCCATATGACAACAATTAATTTATCTCCAATTTTTTGATTGAATAATACAAAAAATTAAAAAAAACACATCCAAAATAATATATATATATATATATATATTATATATATATATATATATATATATATATATATATATATATATATATATATATATATATATATATATTGCTTACTCCTTCTTCAGGGTCGTGGGGGAGCCTGGAGCCTATCCCAGGGGGCATCGGGCACAAGGCTTATATATATATAAGGGTTAGAGTGAATTCGTTGTATCACATGCGTAGCTGTAGAAGTTGAAAAACAGGATACACAACAAAATAATCAATAATCATTGTGATGTTCTATTTATGAACTCACTGGGAATGATGCTGGTTAGTTCGCCTGTTCCCATGTTACAATGCATCTTCCAAATTACTAACAAAACTTGTCTAGCACACGCCACTTGTGTAGCCAGACTGCAAAAAAGAGAATCGTGTTTAAATGACTAGATTGGTTATTTAGACCAGAGTCTGCCTGAGACAACACACAGTCTGAAACTGAAGGGAGAAGCAGACACTTATAATGAGGTGTTCAATTACCTGTGTAGTCAAGTGTCTCGCACAGAATTAAGAGAGCTTTAGTGAAACTCAGGCTCCAATTGCATTTTTTAAAATACCTGCTAGAAACGAACACATTTGTGCTTTTTTCAATAACAAATGATTTTTTGTTCCAGCTCAGAAAAGACCTGAAAGATTAAACACGCCAGAAACAGCAAATGTGTGTAGTTAGTGTGGAAATATGACACTTGCTGTTCTATAGATCTACTTACCTCAAAGACCAAACACAAAATAGATTTTCTTTCCTTTTCTTATTTTATTTTCTTTTCTAATGCAAATAAAGATTATTTATGGATCCATTGTGTCATGGACTTCAAACAAATACAGCACCCATGCACACACGAGAGAGAGAGAGAAAGAGAGAGAGAGAAAGAGAAAGAAAGAGAGAGAGAGAGAGAGAGATTAAATCTGCAGGGTGTAACAGGTTTTTACTGTCTATAATCCAGTGTTCTGTAGCATCTCATGCACAGATGGGGAGGGGGGGTAGTGGCACTCAGTTAGCACACTTGCCTTGCACCTCCGGAGTTGGGGGTTTGATTCCTGCCTCTGCCCTGTGTGCCGGAGCCTGCATGTTCTCCCTGCAGAGCAAGGGAAAGAACAACCACCATCATTATAATATACCTTTGCATCGACATAATCTTTGTGGTTACACAGAAGCACTGCTCATCTAATGTCCTACACAAATCTGTTGCCTGTCATGATGTCTTGATCTCTTCTGGTATGTAAATGATGGCGTATTATTGGTATTGAAATATTTTTTTTTTTTTTTTTTTTTTTTTTTTTTTCCTCATCATCCTCCACCTTAGATACTCACCAGGTTTACAGCAATGGGGTAATTTAATATGAAAACGTTGGCCTGAATTTTAATACTACATTTGATTGTGTTCCCATAGAAGGAAGCCCTCCAGATTAAATTAAGCATTAATTTGCATTTATTCTCACCAAAAGGAAAATGCTGATGGAGGGATAATGCTGCCATGAAAAGAGTGCAGAAGTTCGTGTCCAGTCGGCCTTTGGTGATTTCTATAATAAGATCTGATTAGTGTCCAAATAAAAAAAAGGAGATACAGTACTATGCAGAGATAGAAGAGCTGTGAGATGATTTATTATAACCTTCCATTAGCCAGACATCAGCAATTTACTCCTGTCAGAGAGAAAGAGAGAGTTGAAAGCCTCTAGGAGAAGAAAAAAAAGAGAACAAATGAGATGAAATGCAAAGAATTTGGCTTGCTGTTTGATGATGCCATGATTTAATGGAAATCTTCTCACTGTGAGAAAGATATAATGGAAGGGAATAGATAAAATTCATATTTTATTTTGAAGCACTTTTACAGTAAAGATTGTCAAAGGATCGTTTTAGACACAAGTGCCTTAATGCCCAGTAAACAAGCTAAAGGTTACAATGGCACGTAAATACACCCTACAATGGAAATGATGTAAGAGAGTATAGAATATACAGTATAGTTCAGTGGTTGCTAACTGTATTCAAGTTATCAATGGAACCAGTATGTTGTAGGTAAAGGAGACTGATCAACAGGGAACAAGGTCTTGTAGACCACAGGATGGTAGGAGTAAGATCTGGATTGTATTGTATAAGAGCATATGGCGTCTGGCTGTCATGAGCAGGACGTGGTAAGGCAAGAGCAATAGCTTGTGAACGCAGGATGGCAGGAATAGGACTGAATGGGAGTAAAAACTTGTGACCTTGGGTAGGTAGGAGTAAGACCTGGATGGGGCACAAACTTATGCCCACAGAAAGGCAGGGATAGGATTTGCATGGGGCAGGATATTGTGGCCCCAGGGAGATAGGAATATATTCTGGATTAGATAGGAGCTTGTGGCCCCAGGATTGTAGTGGTGGTCTGGCAAAGAACAGGCAAATGACTCAGACATACAGACAGGATGGTAGGAGTATGATATGGATGGAGCAGGAGTTTGTGGCCTCAGGGTGGTATGATTAGGATATGGATGAAGTAGCAGTTTGTGTTCTCGGGAAGGCAGGAATAGAATCTGGATGGGGCAGGAGCTTTTTTCCTCAGGAGGATAGGAGTAGAATCTGGATGCAGCAGGAGTTTGTGGCCACAGTAAGGTAGGAGTAGAATCTGGATGGAGCAGGAGTTTGTGGCAACTGGAAGGTAGGGATAGAATCTGAATGGAGCAGGAGTTTGTGGCTATAGGAAGGTAGGAGTAGAATCTAGATGCAGCAGGAGCTTGAGGCCATAGGAAGGGAGGAGTAGAATCTGGATGGAGCAGGGGTTTGTGGCAACAGGAAGGTAGGGATAGAATCTGGATGGAGCAGGAGTTTGTGGCCATAGGAAGGTATGGATAGAATCTGGATGGAGCAGGAGTTTGTGGAGACAGGAAGGTAGGATTAGAATCTGGATGGAGCAGGCACTTGAAGCCACAGGAATGTAGGAATAGAATCTGGATGGACCAGGATTTTGTGGCCTCAGGAAGATAGGAGTAGAATATGGATGCAGCAGGACCTTGAGGCCATAGGATGGTAGGAGTAAAATCTGGATGAAGCAGGAGTTTGAGGCCACAGGAAGGTAGGAGTAAAATCTGGATGGAGCATGAGTTTGAGGCCACAGGAAGGTAGGAGTAAAATCTGGATGCAGCAGGAGCTTGTGGCCTCAGGATGGTATTGGTGGTCTGGCAAAGAACAGGCAGATTCTTTGCAGGTAGTAGAGCGGGTTGTCCACTAATCATAGGGTTGGTGGTCCAATTACCGTCCCGGATGACTCCACATACCGAAGTGTCCGAATGGGTGAATGAGACACAGTGTAAAGCGCTTTGGATAAAAGCGCTATACAAGTGCACCATTTACCAAATGACTCAGATAAACAGGCAAAAAATGAATTGAGATCTTATAACAACAAGTAAGGAGAGACCTTCCAAATAAAAAGGACCCAAGTTAGTTATTAATTACTTTTACAAATCCTGTTTCTGTACTGTATGCATGGTAAAATCAGTCACGGGTTAACCAGTCGGCATCAGAGTGATGCAACAGAAAATATTCACCCTATTTTCCGGAGACCTCAAGATCAAATGATCATGCCACAGCATTCCGTGGCCAGGTGACAAGGGAGCAAAATTGTCCATACTCTCTGGGTGGAGGGGTGATATTTCTCTCTCTCTCTCTCTATCTATCTATCTATTGTCATTAACTGTTACAGACACTAGGCAATTGGGGCATCTGTGAGCTCGTGTATGCAGAAGAGTGTAGACAGTGCATTTCTCTAAGTGGGATGTCCTGTGACTCATTATGAGCAGCAGTTTGAAAAGAAGTGATTGTCTGGCCTGAAGGAAGCATGTGTTAGCCTTGATACTAGCCAGCTGGTAGTTGGCGTATGATAGGGAAGAGCTGTCTGATGGGGAGGAAATTGTCAGGAGACCAAATTAGGGAGAAAATTGGGGGAAATTCCATTTAGGTTGATAGTTTGGTAGACTCCCCAGGTATAATATTTGGTAACTCTCAATTCCTTTTTTTTCAAGAGAGAGAAACAGAGAGAGAAAAGACCAAAAGGTTTTTAAAAAGGGGAAAAAAATTGTTTGGAGAACTCAACATTAGGCTTAAAACATTCCAAAGTGGTATGCATTAACACGCTGCCTTTGTGGATTTGAAGAGGACGGGCTCTTAGAAAAATAATTTAAAAACTGAATTTAAAACGAAAAAAGAAAGGCATGGTACAAAAGCTTCAAAAATATACTGACCTGACTGCATTTCCTTAAGGTCATGGCACATATCCCAGCAGACTCAACAAACATACACACTCCTTCTGAGGACCTCTGTTTAGTAAACTGTTAGGTTGCACTATCTAATACGCACAGAGAGCTCTTAAATGTTTGTTCAGTGTTGATCATTGTGAGAGAGAAAGAGAGATAGTGAAAGAGTAAAAGAAAATCTAAATAGAAGCCAAAACAGGTTGAACTTTTCCCTTGTTTTTATTCTCTGATCAAACCAACATGGAAGAGGGGAAAAAGACATATGGATCAATTAGATCATCTAGGTAAAAAAAGAAATAAAAAAAAATCAATCCATTTCAGATTTTTAAAATGCAAATCACTTAACTCAGTTTCTTTTTTTAAGTCATCTGAAAAGGCAAACATAAAAACAATGTTTTTGTGAACATGTGCATCAGTGCAGACACACACAGAGAGAAACCTGGAGAGCTGTGAATAAATACATCCTCATATTTCTCACTCCACTGAGCATTTTCCAGTCTGTGCTTTTCATAGGCCACCACGATCCCGGCATCCTTCTCAGCTCTCCATCCACACCACATGCTTATTATTAAACATGGCAGATTTCACAATGCTTTTCACAGGTCCATATGGGGAAAATATTCCAATAAATGTAATTATTAAATCTGAAATACAAAAATGTGTGAAAATGGTGAAAAAGTTTATTTTGTGTGTTAAATATATCAGAAAAATATTGAAAAATATATGGGGTAGATTTGGTGAAATTGTTTTTAATGCATGAAACACATTTGGATAACAATCATTCTAAATCAATCTTCAGTTAAGAATAAACGTAATCACAGACTAACTGATGAGGTATAAGAGGAATAAAACACTTCAGGATGTGTTGTTATAGAAAAAGAAAATTACATATCTGTGAGTAGCAAAAGTATGTGAATCATTGTTTTCGGTATCTGATGTGACCCCCTTGTGCACTGTGACTGTGACTAAATGTTTCCGGTAAGTGTTGGATCAGTCCTGCACATCGGCTTGGAGGAATTTTGGCCCGTTCCTCAGTACAGAACAGCTTTGACTCTGGGATGTTGTTGGGTTTCCTCACATGAACTGCTTGCTTCAGGTCCTTCCACAACAATTCTATTGGATTAAGGTCAGGACTTTGACTTGGCCATTCCAAAACATTCACTTTATTCTTCTTTAACCATTTTTGGTACAAAGACTTGTGTGTTTAGGTTCGTTGTCTTGCTGCATGTTCCACTTTCTCTTGAGATTCAGTTGATGGACAGATATCCTGATATTTTCTTTTAATATTCGCTGGTATAATTCAGAATTCATTGTTCCGTCAATGATGTCAAGTCATCCTGGTCCAGATTCAGCAAAATGGACCCAAACCATGATACTACCACCATCGTGTTTCACAGATGGGATATGGTTCTTATGCAGGAATGTAGTGTTTTCTTTTCTCCAAACATAACACTTCTCATTTAAACCAAAACGTTCCATTTTGTTCTCATCCATCCACATAACATTTTTCCAATAGCCTTCTGGCTCGTCCATCTGATATTTAGCAAACTGCAGATGGGCAGCAATGTTCTTCTTGGAGAGCAGTGACTTTCTCCTTGGAACCCTGCCATGCACACCATTGTTGTCAGTATTCTCCTGATGGTGGACTCATGAACATTAACATTAGCCAATGTGAAAGAGGCCTTTAGATGCTTAGACGTTACCCTGGGTTCCTTTTTGACATCAATGACTTTTACATGTTTTGCTCTTGGAGTAATCTTTCTTGGTCAAATACTCCTGGGGAGGGTATTAATGATTTTGAATTTCCTTTATTTGTCCTTTATATCGGTCTAACTGTGGATTGTTGGAGTCCAAACTCTTTAGATGTTTTGGAAACCTTTTACAGCCTGATGAGCATCAACAACTCTTTTTCTGAGGTCCTTAGAAATCTCTTTTATTCGTGCCATGATACACTTCCACAAACATGTGTTGTGAAGATCAGACTTTGATAGATCCCTGTTATTTAAAAAAAAAAAAATAGGGTGCTCACTCATACTTGATTGTCATCCAAAACATGATTCTAATTTCACCTTCAAATTCTAGAGGTTCACATACTTTTGCCACCCACATCCTAGAGGTTCACATACTTTTGCCACCCACAGATATGTACTATTAGATAATTTTCCTCAATAAATGAATGACCAAGTATAATACTGTGGGTTCATTTGTTTAATTGTGTTTTCTTTATCTACTTTTGGGTTTGTGTGAAAATCTGATGATGTTTCAAGTCATATTTACGCAGATATATAGAAAATTCTAAAGGGTTCACAACCTTTCAAGTACCAATGTATCATTAACACTTGGGTGAGTAAAAATCACTGTTTACAAGCAATTATAGACATAATGAGGAATGACGCTATAATGGAAATAAATGGGGCGCACGGTAGCTTAGTGGAAAGCACGTTCGCCTCACACCTCCAGGGTCTGGGGTTCGATTCCCATGTGTGTGCGGAGTTTGCATGTTCTCCCCGTGCTGTGGGTACTCCGCATGACTCTTATGACGTGTATGAGATTGAGACTGTGCCCTGTGATGGACTGGCACCCCGTCCAGAGTGTACCCTGCCTTGTGCCCAATGCTTCCTGGGATAGGCTCCAGGTTCGCCCGCGACCCTGAAAAGGAGTAAGGGGCCAGGAGTTTGGGGAACGGATTCTTTATTGGTCAGAACAATTTGATGAAGAAAGGGTGTTCTATTATCCCATTATCACTTGAAACAGCTTTAGATTCATTATTATTGCTCCATGAGTTGATTTAGTATGCATTTCACAATATGTTTATGGTAGACTTTTAGTGTACTGTAGGTTGATTCCTGTCAATATATGTGTAAATTATAATTCTTATAAAAAGGTCAGTACAAGTAGAAGCCTGTAACTCCTTGGCTCATAAACTGATTTTTCCAAAACCGTCCACTGTGAGTACAATCAAACCCCAATGAAGCAACAACAGGATTTGAAATAACCCAAGGCTTTCCATGGATTTCAATTATACAGAATTCTGCTTGGTTCTTCTCCACTGGATTCTGCATTACACACACAGTAATAGGTAGTTCCAAAGCACCGAATAAGTTATGCAGTGATGTCAGTAATACTGATAACAGGATTCAAATTTAATTCGAATTTAAATATCCTTAAATTAATTAAAAAGATATTAAAGCTCATGTTGGAGTTAGATTTAGTTCCTCATCTGCTAGAACTCCTAGACAGATACTGTATATTTTGAGCACACACAGGACTCATTTATTTACTTATTTATGTATTTATTTATTTATTTTGAAAACATTTAGTGCCAGGAAGAATATCTTACTGCAGTGAACAGCTGACATTTCATTCAGTAAGAGCTGGCACAAACTTATAATGGAGAATATGGCACTTATGTGTCCTTTAGACTCTAAGTGCGATTAGTTATATAAGATTAGATTTCAGAATCATTGGAAAATGTATATGAAGTTAATGTAAGAATGATTGCTCTCTTTGCACTATTCATTCATTCATCTTTAGTAGCTGCTTTATCCCGGTTAAAGGGCGATGGATCTGAAGTCTATCCCAAGAGGCAAGGTAAAAATACCCCATGGAGAGGACATCATTCTGGACAGGACACCCAAGGAAAACCCACAGGGACACCAGGAACCCAAGCTCAGGGTTGAACCCTGGACCCTGGAATCGTGAAGATGTAACGTTACCTACTTCCCATCACGCCACCCTCCTGCTATTATGCAGATGGTTGACAATAAAAAAACAGAAAAACCTGAATAAATAAGCAGAGAAACATAACAAGTGTGTATCCTTCTAGACAGATAGGCTCTGTGACATCTGTAAAAACAACGAAAAACAAACAAAAAACAAACAAAAAACAAACAAACAAAAAAAAACAATAATGAGCCATTCCAACTGACCTCAATTTTAAATCAAGATGGCAACAAAGAAAGATTTACACAGTGCATTGTGGCTTGTTACATATGGGGCTGTGTAGTCACATGGGGCAGTCACAGTGCCCGTGCTGACCCCTGTTCACCACTGAAAGTGCCTACAAGGGGGCACATGAGAATCAGAACTGGGTCCTGGAGCAATGGAAGAATGTGGCCTGGTCTGATAAATCATGTTTTCTTATATATTACATGGACGGCCGGATGCGTGTTCAACACCGACCTGGGGAAGAAATAGCACCAGGATGCACTATGGGAAGAAGGCACGCCGGCGGAGGAAGTGTGATGCTCTGAGTGATGTTCTGCAGCTAAACCTTGGGTCCCAGCATTCACGTGGATGTTCCTTTGACACGTACCACCTACCTAAACATTGCTGCAGACCAAGTACATCCCTTCATGGCAATGATATCGCAACTTACAGGACTTAAAGGGATCTGCTACTAATGCTCAACGGGTCAGAGCTGTTTTTGCGGCACAAGGGTGACCTGCACAATATTAGGCAGGTGGTTTTAATGTTATAACTGATCGGTGTGTGTATTATATACTGTATACTGTTTATAGATTGTCAAGGAATTGATCACAGATTGTGTAAGGAATACAAAAACGATGGGATCTGCTGTTACAGGAAAATAATCAATGATGGGGGCAGAATGTTCAATAACAGTGGATCCTGCAGCATTTTATTCCTTTTACACCGCAACAATTTGTCAACGATTACAGATTAAATAAATAAATAAATAAATAAATAAATAAATAAATAAATAAATAAATAAATAAATAAAGTACTCTTCAGCAGTTTATAGTTACATTTAACATTGTGGAACGTCCACAAAAGTTAGTTCCTGTTATCCCTTACGTTCTAGCAGATATTAAATGATCCTTCCCTCATCAGTCTCTCTCCTTTCTCTCTCTTGAAGTTAGTAAGATGAAAAAAAAAAAAACAATGTCCGCAAAAGCTCTCCATCCCAAAGACCTTTCTCTTAAAGGAACAGCTTCATCTCAAAGCGCTGAAACTGGTTAAAACCTTCTTTCAAAGATATCCCCTGTACACGTTTAAATGTTTTCCTATTCAGTTAACACTTACATTATGTGAACATCACTGGTACAAGTCCCTGTGAATTAAAGAGCTAATAAACTGTAGCTTGGAAATTCCTTGCGATTTCTAACCCACTTGATGCAACTAAGGTTGATTTTTCATGTGCTGAATTATGCTAGAACGGACGTGAATGAACCTGTGTCATGCAGTGACCTTGCAGAAAGTGGTTCGTTTAAAGGCACAGATAATACACTCTCAAGCAGCTTGTTAACTCAGAGTCTTTATAGGAATCAATTTGTTATTTCCCTGTAATTTAACTTAATACCTTTTGAATGGTTGGCCAGCTCAAATAAATGAACTATTTTTGAATGGTTTTAATGAACAGAAAGTTTACAGTGCCGTGTTTGATGATTTATTAGAAACAATGCCGTTTCACTCAATTCATTCAAAAGATTATCTCAGTTCATGAGCTGTGTTCAATTCATTACTGAAAGTGAGTGGCTCACGGATGCATGGGCAAATCTGAATTGTAAATTCAATTTTAGCCCATCTCTGGAATTTAGTTTAATCCAGTTTAACTGAATGCACCCAGAAGCATTAGACTGCAAAATGCAATCTCATCATGTGATTTCACTGCGTTCGTTTGTGTGTGCCCCAGCAACTTAGCAACATTTTCACAATGGCCTGATTATGAGGAGCTTTTTGTGCACTGTGTGCGTATGTCTCTGAGAGGATGCATTGTGTTTTTATTGCACCAAGTCTTTCCAAAGAGAGGACACTTGTCTGAAAAACGCGGTGCATGAAAGAAGGACTGAGTGGCTTATGTAGAACTGTCAGACTGTCAGGAGCGAGAGGAGTGGAGAGACTAAAGGAGACGAGAGCAGCCAGAGGAAAACATGTCTTCCTTTCCTTCTTATGCTTCCCGAAACTATGGCAGCTTTTGCCCGTGGGCACGGCATCCTTCCACACTAGTGCTATAGAGATTCAGCAGTCTCAGTTCAGTATATATGATACGGCTGCGCCAATTTATCTGGTAACTGCTGGGATGTGATCATGACTGAACAGATACTGAATCATCTTTGTATTTGTAAAATGTGATACCTCTCTCATTCTCCATCCTTCTCTCTAACTGCCAGTCCTAGCAAGGGATGTGTGGCCTCCCACTCCTACAGTCCCAGCTTATTATGTATCATAGTATTTCAGCGAATCAAACCAAGTCACTCCAGACTTTCTTGCTATCTGATACGTTTCGCTGAAGGAAGATCAGTTCAGGAAGGAAAGCGTTTTCACAGCCTTTTATAGATTTGTCATTTAAATGGCCCTCTCCGGTCTGAATGTTTAAAGTTGATTGGACAGAGAAGTCTATGTGCTCAGAGATAACGGCACTTGTAAAAAGTTGTAACATGGGGGCTCCCGAGTGGCAGAAAAGTGTTCACCTCCTATCGTCTGGAGATCGGAGAGACTGGAGAATTCGAATCCTGATGATGTCACAGACATCCGTGGTCGAGAGTTCAAAAGAGCAACATTCGCTGTGCTCTCAGGGAGGTCAGGATGGCAATCATTGTCCATCACAACAACACTAGATTACACCACCTCCTCACGTTGCATGAGCAGCATTTCAAAAGGATGCTGTTGTTAGGCTTCCTTGGTGGAAGCACATGTAGTCTTCACACTCTATGACTGGAAGCTGTTTTGTGATATGTGAGAGCTGGCCATTGGGTGGGAACTGGCCAAGACTACATTTGTGAAAGACAAAAAGCATGGACTCCACAAGAGTCCCGAAGGTGTGCTGTGGTATCTGGCAACAAGACATTAGCAGCTGATCTTTTAAGTCCTGTAAGTTGCAAGGTGGGGCCTCCATGGACTTGTTTGTCCAGCACATCCAATGTTGATTGGATTGAAATCTGGGGAATTTAGAAGGCAAGTCTACAAAGTGGACTCTTTTGTCATGTTCTTCAAACCATTCCTGAACAATTTTTGCATTGTGGCAGGGCGCATTATCCTGCTGAAAGAGGTCACTGCAATTAGGGAATACCGAATACACTTGGTCTGCAACAATGTTTAGGTAAGTGGTACGTATCCAAGTAACATCCACATGAATAACAGGACCCAAGGTTTCCAAGCAAAACATTGCCAGAGTATCACACTGCCTCTGCCACCTTGCCTTCTTCCCAGAGTGCATCCTGGTGCCATCTCCTCCTCAGATACACATGCACCTGGCAATGCACACGATGTAAAAGAAATCATGATTCATCAGACCAGGCCACCTGCTTCCATTGCTCCATGATCCATTTCTGATGCTCATGTGCCCATTATAGGAGCTTTTAACAGTGGACAGGGGTCAGCATGGGCATCATGGTGCTCTGACCTAGTTGTCTAGCCATAGCAATTTGACTCTTGTCAAAGTGGCTCAGATCCTTATGCTTGGCCATTTTTTCTCTTCCAACACATCAGCTTAGAATGAACTATTCACTTGCTGCCTAATATATCGCACCCCTTGACAGGTGCCACTGTAACGAGATAATCGATTTTATTCACTTCACCTGTCAGTGGGTTTAATGGCAGATCGGTGTATATATATATCAATTAAAGTGGTAACATGAAGTGCCACTATGAAACAAAATGTAACTACTTCAAACTGATTTTTATTTATTTATTTTTATTATTGGCTAAGCATTAAAAGGTGACCCTTGTTGTCACCATTCAGTCATGATTATCTGGTAAGCAAGAATTTGTACGTAGTTAGACCGTTGTAAATTTTAGTTGAATACCCTCCTAACATCATCCATTGTCCAACATCGACTCATAAGTTAATCATCAAGCTGTTGATGATTCGAATCAGTGTTATACAGGAAAACACTACATTATGGCCTGGGGCTTTACACACACAAACCCCACTTACAAACTCACACCAAAGCTGTGGTACACACACACACACACACACACACACACACACACACAAACAGGCCTTCTCAAAGACTCTAAGCCTTCCACACATCCTCTCTGGGTCCTGATCTGATGCTGTACAGGCCAGTAAAGCTCTACTTTATCCCTCCACTGATTCCATCTGAGCTATAGAGCTGCTTTAAAGTGCCTCTGCAGTGCTGAACCCTCTGGGTTTCTCATCATACTAATTTAGCTTGCATTCATGAATACATGACTCATGAGTACACTACTCAAGCAGCTGACTCATAGCCATTTTGTACATATTGGACCACCACTTCATTATCTGAACGCTGTGATTCTGGGTTACATAAAATGTGTTGCCAATTATCTGTATGGTACACTGTCAATTCTTCTCTGTTCAATCTGATTTCCAATTTAGTCGGACTGTAGCAGTGCTGTTGTCGGCCAGAGCGGTCCAGTAGCAGGTAGTGTAATGAGAAATATAGGCAATTGCCAAAGGTGGCACTGCTAAATTTATTTCTAGCACATTTCTTTATAATCAGTTGTAAAATTGTCCAATGTGCCAGCACGGATGCTGTCCTGCCCCATCAAACATCACTACTCATTGGCTGCCACCTGTCACCCAAACTCCTGCCCTTGGTCTGTCTTCTAACAGCGTTGTTTGGACAATATACACCATGAGAGTCCAAGTGTTCATAAAATGTGCCAACATACAGCTGGCTACAGGTAATTAAATGCTACTGGCTTTCACCTCTTCCAAATGACTCTTCTAAATGAACTTATGGCGCATTAAAAAAGTATGAGTAACTTTTTTTTGTTCTTGCTACTATTAAAAATAAAAAAAAATGCAGGATAAGAGCGCTGTTTGGAAAAACCATACTAGACGTAGAAACACTGGGGCTCATTCATTATTATTCTACTAAAGTTGTGTGCAAATTCCCAACAGATATACTAAGGTTCTTACATGAGTTAGCTATACTGCAAAAAAAAATTAATAATAATAATAATAATAATAATAAAAAAATAGATCTTTGCAAGTGAAAATATCATAAATATAATAAAAATCTATCTAGAAATTCCTATTCTAAGATTACATTAACCCAAATAAATGATTATTAAACCTATTTTACACATTGTTTAAACTCATTTCAAGTTGTTTTAACTAATTTCTTGTTGTATTGGCAGAACAAAAGACTTTCCTTTTTTAATAAAAAGCATAATTATCTGCAAATGGAACAGGAAAATTTGAAGCTGGAAATGAGTAGATGTATCTAAAAGCAAGCTGAACCGTTTTACATTTGATTTATAGTAATCTCATAATTAGAAATATTAGATAAATTGTCTCAGTATATATATATATATATATATATATATATATATATATATATATATATATATATATATATAGTCTCAAGATATAAAAAAATTTTTAGTGTATGCACTCCTGCCCATGTGCATGAAAATCAATGAAAACCAAACCAAAATAACTTAAATAATAAAGTGATTCGAAAAAACAAACTGAAAAATTAAAAATTAAAAAAAAAAAAACAGCAATGTAACAATAATATGACCCAATGTGCACTGCCAAATAGGTCAAGGCTGCCACTGCTGGGTTGCCTGGATGGTGTTTGGCAGCGGGGCAAGTAAAATCTCGCCAAGGCCACCAGATAGGTCAAGTCTGCCACTGACCATGTTTATTATGTCGAAAAGTGATGGAATCCAAGGCTACAGTGGGCGCAGGTTCACCAAAACTGGATTGAAAAAACATTGTTTTCCAATCTTCAGCTGTCCAGTCTCAGTTTCGTATTCTTAGCTTCCTAGTCTTGGTTGAGAGGAGTGGAACCCAATGTGGTCTTCTGCTGTTATACCCCATCTGCCTCAATGTTCAGTACATTCTGCATTCTGATATTCTTTCTGATCACCATGGCTGTAAAGAGTGGTGATTTGAGTTACTGTAGACTTCCTGTCAGGGCTAATCAGTCTGACCATCCTCTACTGTCTTCTCTCATTAAGAAGGTGTTTCTGTAGACAGAACCGCTGCTCACTAGATGTTTTATGCTTTGTGCAAGCACAGTTTTATTAAAATAAAAGTTAGGTTGAAGAAAAAACAGTGAAGGGCCAAATCAATCAAGCAAATAGCACAATGAAAGCAAAACTAGATCAGAGGTGTAAAATAAAATAATAAAAAAAAAACTTCACAAAGTCTTCACAAAGAGAATAAATAGACTGACTGAAATTAAACTACAAACATGTGTGTTAGCGCCCAGGTGAGCGTCAACATCTTAATAATTTGTGTTAGTGTGTTGAATGTTGATGTATCTGATCTATCCAATACTGCTCATGTCTTGTGTTTGTGAATACTGTAATATGTTCAGACTCTAGGCTACAATTGTGTTTATTCAAGGTTTAACTCATTGTATGCTCCAAACGCACACTCCTTTTGGTTGTGAAAATTCTGCCATGCACTCTTGTACGAGTTAGACTGGCACCTCAGTGATGGCTCTGTGGGTCACAGCCGATGGCAACCATGAAGCAGCTTGAACCAAGTTTTAGCCAAATTCTCTCAGCATGGTTCCTGGGTTCAACCCCCGCCCACATGTACACACACATTAACCTTCCCTCTCCCTGCAACAGCAGGCAGCACGAGCGCAACGAAATAGAGCCACGCTTCAGCTTTAATTATTCAACACTACACACTCCTCGAAAAACTATTACAGTGCCTCGTCAGCCGGGGGAAATTAAAGCATGGAGTGCGCCGGGTGAGTCTATGATCAAATCCCACACTTATCTGCTGCTGCCAGGACCAATCGCAGGCATGCCAAATGAAAAGTGTGGGGTTGCTTAGCAACATGCCGATCACGGTGATAAAACCCAGCCGAGTCAATTCTCAGGAATGGGACATGGCCACCCCCCATCAACACACACAGGTCTTCTCAACACCATTCCACCACATCTCAGAGGGCCGAGGTGCCCCAAATCCAGGAGAATCTGCCATGTCTCATTTATGCTACCGTCTGTGGTAATGTAAATTTCCACTGCACTGAAGCAAATTACACTCACAAAGCACCACTAACATCACCAGCATTGCATGTGGTAGTCTGAAGTAGGTGAATTGAGTGCAATAGTTTGCTGTACAGCTGTATGTGAGTGGCCATGGTATAAATGAATGGTCAAAGCCAGTGTTTACTGCAATAAAACATATTATATATATATATATATATATATATATATATATATATATATATATATATACACAATAACCTAAATCATTGCAAAATGTTCCTCCAAGTGTTTCACTTTTCACTTTCCCAGCATTTTATTTCCCCTGTCCCAAATTTTTTGAGATATGTCGCTGCCATCAAATTCACAATTACCTTATTTTCCCCTTAAAATGGTGCATTTCCTCAATTTAAACAGCTGATATGTTTTCTATATTGTAAATGACATATGTGTTTATGAGATTTGCAAATCATTGCATTCTGTTTTTATTTACATTTTACACAGCGTCCCAACTTTTTTTTTGGAGTTTGGAAAAAACTTTTTTTTTCGCACAACGTTGGAAGCAAATAATTGATCAGGATAGCTTTATATGCTGTAGAACTAAGAGGCTCAAACATGTTCCAGCATGACAGTGTTCCTCAACCCCACCAAACACCCTGAATGCCATGAACTGAAATGCCAACTCCACTGCAGGCCTCCTCACCAACATCAATACCTGACCTCACTAATGTGACTGAAGGAGCACAAATTCCACAGCTACACTACAAAATCTCATGTGAAGCCTTCCCAGAAGAGTGGACGTTATTATAACAACAAAGTGGTGGGGACTAAAATTGGAAAGGGGTGTTCAACAAGCACATATGGTCAGGTGTCCACAGACTTTTGGCCATATAGTGCTGGTAAAGTATTAAAGCACTTTATTTTCAGGACATGCTTTTTTGGGGGTACCAAATTTTATACAATAAATTATAGATGATGTTCCGAAGGGATACTTCTTTTAGGTAAGTTGTTGTGTTTCTGGTATAAAAAAAACCTACTTTTTATTTATCACTCTAAAGGTGTTCTTTAAAGGGTTGGTACCACAGGGACTTGCCTTTCTATATAGAAAGATTCTGTGTACTAACAGAAAACAAAGAACTCCTTTAGAAAGCTTGACCTGCTAAAAAATTTAAAGAACCTTTATTTATTTTTTTATTTATATTTTTATTTTTTTTTACGAAATTTGGTATGGTCTATAGACATATTATGAGCATTTGCATTAAACTGACTATTGTAGGTATATCTTACAATACATCGTAATTTGGCTTGGTGCTTGGTGCTCTGGGTTACTGATCAGAAAATCGGGGTTCAAGCCCCAGCACTGCCAAGCTGCCACTGTCGGGCCCGTGAGCAAGGCCCTTAACCCTCTCTGCTCCAGGGGGCGCTGTATCATGGCTGGCCCTGTGCTCTGACCCCAACTTCCTGACATGTTGGGGTATGCAAAGAAAAGAATTTCACTGTGCTCTACTGTATATGTGACCAATAAAGACTCATTATCATTTTACTGTAATGCACTATGTATCCTGACATTGACGACTCATGTACCAAGTGTATACATTTGGAACACTTTATAAATATGTGAATTGTAGAAAGGAAGGTTTCAATTTAAAAGAAAAAAAAGTGATTATCAGAAGAAGTGTGCACTGTATCTGTCTTTCAGCAAGGATGGTGAGGGATTTGTGCAAAGAAAACGAGTAAGAAAGCACTAATTGAACGATTATATAAAGTAGAAAAATGATACTTTTTATATTATTAATGGAATTTATAGTATTCATGAATTTACAACTCTTATTTATAAATGATTTACTCAAGCTGATCACTGAAGACCATTCGGAGAATAACAGCATTACTAATAATGTGGGATGTTCTGTATGAAGCACATTTAGAGCTGCTAGTTCTGGTTTGTAAATGAGAGAAGACGAGTGTGTGAGAGAAACGGAGAGTGAAATGCGAGAGAGCGATCCCTCTCCTGGGTATCACGTAGGCAGACTTTGTGGATATTTTGAATACTTTTTTGATTAGATGTTGTTGCTTTTTTTTATTATTATTATTTTTAACAAAAGGCTGTGGCAAAAAAAAAGCTGATACTCAATGACCTGCTTCTTTCTTGAGATATTATCTATAAATGTTTGCAGTGTATGGCAGTTTATTCATCAAACAAAGCTTCTTTTTTTTCACTACACACACAATTGGCACTGGAAAGATGGAATTGTGCTTTTTCCATTGGGCACCATCTCAGTCCTAAGGGTTGTAGATTTTAAGATATTTTTTTTTGTATTTTCAGCTTCAAACATTCTGCCCACATCCCTTTCAGCTTTGGCCAGAAAAGTGTACATCTGATAACTATTATACACTTATCTGGTCCCATTCTTTAGCATATTGACTTTCTGATTGGCTTCTGATCGATTATTTGCACTACTGTGTTTAAGCACACTGGTTTCTGGGTCCATGTAGATAAATCAAAGTCTGGTTTGAGAGACTAGGCTTTTGGTAACTGCTCAAGATTGACCCAAGGAATCAGTGGTATTTGGAAGAGGTTGCTAAAACTAATAATCAGCTTCAAAATAAGTATCAATAAGAATTAGATTTACAAACTTGGAACTTCTCCAAAGTTAAATCCTACGCTTAGTTTACTGCCTGTATGGAGTTTCACATGTTCTCAGGTCCAAGTGATTTTCCTCTGGGTTCTTGGTTTCATCCTACCGCCCCAAAACATGTTGCCAGGTAGATTTGCTAGACATAATTACCCCTAGGTATGAAGTGAACGAGTGTGAAAAGCCCTACAGTAAACTGGCATCTAATCCCTGGTGTTTTCCCACCTTACTCAAAGGTTGACGGGACAGACTTCAGATCCACCCATGACATTGACCAGGATAAAGCGCTTACTGAAAATGAATGAATAAATGAAGCCTTTTTTTTGTGCGTGTGTGAAAATAATGACCTCGTCATCCATCGTACTCAAAATCAGTACTCCACTTGGACCTAGACTACAGAAGCACACCTTTCCACACACATATACACGAGCAATAGTGAAGTCGCAAAGTCCGAAGTCGAGAAGCACCGCATCAGAATCGCTTTAACCAACTTAGCTACATCTAATACTTCCAAAATAATGACACGAGACAGGAACATTGCAGCTATTTTGAAGCTTTAAAAAGAGCTAGCAAGAGAGAGGGGAGGTGAAGTGATAGAAAACGGGGCGAGCGCGTACAAATGTGTTCATAGAGAACGCGAGAGCAAAGATATAATAGATGTGATTTGGTATTCCGCCTCAGTAACACAGCCACAGTAATCATCTATTTGACACAAATGTGCCAAGTATCCAGAGAAATATTAGCACTCTCGCCACTGTGCATTCGGACACTGGCCATCAATCATGATCCATAACGAAGTCACCGAGGAGGAAAAAAGCCCAGAAATGCTACAGCATCACTCAGAAGCGAGGTCTTCCCCTCAAGCACACACACATACACACACTCATACACACAGGACACTCAGCACGGGACGGCTTTCAGCACACGAGAGATGAAATATTCAGTATTCAATGACAGGTGTTGAATTAACACAAAACAAATAGATCGGCTTAAACACACTACAGTGGGGTTCCTATTCACAGACAAGGGGCTGGTAGTGGGAATTGAGTTAAAACACATTCAGAACTGTCTGTCTCTCTCTCTCTCTCTCTCTCTTTCTCTTTCTCTTTTTATTTCTTTTAGTCTATCACTTTTTTGTGCTTGATGAATATTTCACTGTAGCTACTCAAATTACCCCAATATTGTTTTGCACTGATAATAATAATAATAATAATAATAATAATATTATTATTAATAATAATAATATTATTATTATTATTATTATTATTATTATTATTATTATATCCATTCATCCATCTTCTATACCACTTAATCCTTTTCAGGGTCACGGGAAAACCTGGAGTCTATTCCAGGGAGATGTCTTTAAAACACGTTAAAAATACAGACTTCTGAATATATCCCCCTTTATTATTCATAATAATATCTTACATCTTTACATTACATTAGGAATTGAGAGAGAGAGAGAGAGAGAGAGAGAGAGAGAGAGTGTGTGTGTGTGTCTGAGAGTGAGAAAAATAAGTGGGAGAGATGGGCACACAAAATTGTTGAGGCTCCCCGAGCACCCCCCACTTTGAAAACCACTGCACTAAGCCACCGTGCACCTTTTATTATTATTATTATTAATAATAATAAAAATAATAAAAATAATAATAATACAAGTAATTATATATATACTTATTATACTATATGTAATTTTAAGTTTTGCAAAAGGAAAACAGACTTCAGGTAACATGACAAGATGTGTGTTTTTTTTTTTTGTCTTATTAACTTAAAGTGATAGCAGGAATGAACTTGTTTTGTGGATGTTCTGGAACAACAAACGTATAAAAAGCTTTCAACTTTAATAAATAATAAATAATTGGTATATAAAAATGGTGGTGGTATAAAACGTGGTATTTTGGGACATGCTGTTTTAGGTAAATAATCCACTGCTATAATGCACTGGTACAAGTAACTCCGCTTCATGTCAGGCCACAGCACAACATATTTTCCTACATCAGCACACTCTGTCATGTTTTATTCCTTACATCGCTCACGACAGCTCAAGACTGACAGTCTCATTGACTACTTTATGACTGGTGTATAACAGGAAGCACAGGTACTAGAAAACTGTGTGTTGTAGCACAAATTAATCAACAATTTGTTCTTTTAAAGTGAAAGTAGCTTAGGGTAGTAGTCTAGATCTCCAACGATAACACAATTTCAGAGATTTCTGTGAACTGCTATATTACCATACTGCAAAAATAATGAGATCTTAGCACGTGAAAACATATTGAATACAGTCCCATTTATCTAGTATATACATTTACATCTAGTATGGACATTTACTCATTTCAAACATCACATTTTCTTGTACTATTGGCAGATAATTTTGCTAATTTTAAGCATTTATTTCCAGAAAGAAAGAACAGGAACGTGTAAAGTTTGAAATGAGTAAAAAATTGTTAAGAAATAGTTTTAATAATCTTACATTTGGTTAATTATAATCTGATTTAAAAAAAAGGGAAATACTAGATAATGTTGATTATATTCAAGATATTTTCAGCAGTACATGCAGTGCACTTTATTAAAGTCTTAATTTCTGCCTTGTTTTAACATATTTCTGACCCTGAAATGAATACAGTGGGTAAACGAATCAGCTTTTATGATATATATGTGCGTGACTTTATAATCACAAAGTACAATATAAGTGTAATGTCTACAATAAAGACAGGCTTCATAATTCTGAGGCTGTTGGAATTAAACCCATAATGCTTTTGTAAATGTCAGAACAATAACTGGGTAAATGGCATAACAACAGAGATAGCAGACCAAAAAAAACCCCACGAGTCTGTGTTTCAGGAGAAACGTCGTTGCAGGCTAGAGGGTGATGGCACAGCACGAGCTATTCATTACGCCAAGGCTTCCCGATCCAATCAATAACACGCCTTTCCAATTACACAGCGAGGAAGCCATAGTAAACTCTCGCTGTCCGTAAATGTTTTAGTATTGACTGCGCTGGAAGCTCACCTTGTGCTGAGCATGAAAACAATGGCAAAGCTGTTGAGAGTGGAGCCAGGTGGAAAAAAACCCAAAACAAAACAAACAAACAACATCAACAAGAACAACAAAAAATACAAGTCTAAAGATAATTGGTGTAAGCACATGAAAAATTCAATAGGAAATAGGAACCAGTTCTTATAAAGGAGAACATTGAGTAACGCACATGGTCAAGTGGCACACACACACACACACACAGTAAGCTGTTTACATCATTTCTCAGTGTGGACAGAGACAAAGCGAGACAAGTGGCCAATTGCCGTTATCGGGCTTGTTCTGATTCAGCTGCCTATGCACTCCTGTGCGTGCTGACAGCTTGGTGTGTGTGTCCATTATAAATAGCTTCGCAGAGCTGAGACGTTAGAAACACGCTCCAGGACCGACGTCCCACCAAATCAGAACTCCCATGATGCCTTGTTATGGGCCCCGCCCTGCTCGGGGCGTGTAATGAAATATGTCCGTGGTGATGTATGGCTGCCGGAGAGGCTCTGCTGGAAAATTGAATCACACTAACTTAATTTGCAGTAAGGGCAATCAAATTACCCATTTTTTTTTCTTTTGGCTGGAATGTTTTGGCTGACTACGAGTTCTCAAAAGAAGGTAAATTAGAAAAAATAGGTTCTGAAAAATTTCAAACAATAGGGACGATGATTAAATTCTCAGAATAATCTGGAAGTGCTGTCAAAGGATGAAACGTTTATTTATCTTCAGATTAAAACATAGCGGCTGTAGCTACAGTTGTGGTCTAGCATGAAAAATCTTCAGTGAGTATCACAAGCAAATAAATACTCACAATCAGACAGTAGATAGTAATAGTGTCAGTTTTATTAGCATGCTGTAGATACACTTTATGATCACTTTGGTCAGATTCACTTCTACCAGGACTTTTATTTTGTTCATGCCAATAACTTTATTTTGCTACAAAAGGCTTAAAAACCTGCACCGCAAAAAATGACGTCATAGCAAAGTGAAAATATACTGAATATAGTCCAATTTATGTCGAATTTTCCTAGTATAAGATTACAGTAATCCAAATATACGGTATCATTATTAAACCTATTTTAGACTTTTATTATTATTTTGTTTAAAGATCTTTTTTTTTTTCATTTAGTACTGCCCTTCAGAGGCTACATAAGATATTCGCTGGTTTCCCCGAAGACACAATAATGACTTATTATAACTAATTATTATTGGAGATTTAGACTAATTCACAACGATCACCCTGATCAAACATTTACCAACACCCCCAATTTAAGACACCGAATTCAAAAGTTTTATGTTCCCTCATTTTCTTTTTTAAATTATGAATGTTTTGCAGATTCTCCAAGGCACGTGTAAACTGTAAAATTAACTAAAATTGCCAAAAATTTGCAAACAGTGTTTTTCAGGTGTATAATTAGGAGAAATGTCTAGAAATAAATGTAATAGTCTTATATTTGGTATATCATAATCTTATAATAGGAAATACTAGGTAAATTTGATTATATTTAAGTCATTTTTTTGTGGTATGATATGACTTTTTAGTCATACTATGATCCATTACATTAATTCAATTCAATTCAATTCGATTTGTATAGCGCTTTTAACAATGGACATTGTCTCAAAGCAGCTTTACAGAGACATATAAACAAAGGATACAGATTTTAAGTGTGTGAATTTATCCGTATTGAGCAAGCCGATGGTGACGGTGGCGGGGAAAAACTCCCTAAGATGGCAACTGTCTTCCCAGCAACAACAGTGAGAACGTCCATGTGGAATTGAGGTCCAAAACTATTTCCAGGGTACTTCAAGCGGTGCAATGTTACAACAGAACTGCCCATAATCACCTGATATTTTTGATCCATCTCCACAAAGAAAGGAGCTAGGTGAAGTTTGTTGTGACTGCAACATCACAGAGGCTACATAAGATATTGACTGGTTTCCCAGAAGACAAAATAATATCACAGAATTAGAAAATGAAAAACATTGTTTTTTTTTTTTCCTGTACTGAACTGCTGAACTGTACTGAAGGCCTACGTTCCCTCTCGCAATCTGCGATCGATTAGCAACCGACGTTTAGTAGTTCCCACTCAGCGTGGCGCAAGGTCCCTTTCCAGAACCTTCACGCGAACTATCCCTCAGTGGTGGAATGCACTTCCAATCTCAATACGGACTGCAGAATCTCTCACTATCTTCAAAAAACAGCTAAAGATGTAAAAATAATAATAATAAAAAATAAAATAAATAAAATTTGCACTTACACCTCTACTCTGTGCACTTTGCTTCCTCTGGTACTCAATTAATGGATCTTGTATAGTAGCATTGCTTGTATTGTTCTCTGCTTGATATATCGCTTTGCTTATTTGTAAGTCGCTTTTTTTTTTTAACCTGTATAAAAGACACCTGGGAGCCAGAAATCTTTCTGATTGAGAGGGGGTCAAATACTTATTTCCCACATTAAAATGTAAATCAATTTATAACATTTTTGACATGCGTTTTTCTGGATTGTTTTGTTGTTATTCTGTCTCTCACTGTTCAAATAAATCTACCATTAAAATTATAGACTGATCATTTCTTTGTCAGTGGGCAAACGTACAAAATCAGCAGGGGATCAAATACTTCTTTCCCTCACTGTAAGTTCGAGGACCGTGACCTTTCGTGTGCCTCCCGATCTACCGGATCACTAATGTCACGTCTTCCACGTAATGACGGTGAGGACGGATGCAAGAGCAGGTAAGAGCTTTTAATAAAGAGAGGAAGGCAGATAAATTCCAAATCATGACACAATAGCGTAGTCAAGAAACAGGCAATGGGTCAGGTGATCTGTAAACAGGCATGAACAAGAAGCAAGATCAATGAACATAAAACAAAACGAGGAAACGGGTACAAACGCTTGGTACGGTGATAACACTCAATACTTCGCAAAGTCATGGAGTTCAAAAAGTCTCCTATATAGCGTGGAGTGAGTGAGTGAGTAAGTGAGTATGAGATTGGCAACAGGTATGTGTGATTAGAATTCCGGAGAAGGTGAATGTGTGTGAGGGAAGTGTAGTCCATGGCGGCCATGGTTGTAGGCCGCAGTGCAGGATGGGAAATGTAGTCACTGGTTTGCTGTGATATGACAACTAACCTCTTAAACCTGCAGATTTACAAATGAAGCACTGACTACAAATTTGACATTGCAAATACTACACAACCCAATCTTATGTATTGTTCCTAACCTTTAAGTCATGACTGGTGATTTTGGAGGAGGTTACCTGAAGCAAAGTGTTGAAAAATACGGCTCATCGGTGTTCAACACAAATTCACGCCCCTAAAACACATGAACGAGACCTGAATGCTAGGGTAAAATGGTTTACGCTTTCTTAAGCGACAGGGATGTAGGAATACTTCCTTGTCCTAATGACTAATGCCTTAGGAGTCTTTTTTAATGTTTATATAGCGTGGAACAGCCACATTGACATGAGTGAGATTTTATTAACAACTAGCCAGATATAAGGAGAATTTCACCATATTACATTACATTACATTACATTTCCGGCATTTGGCAGACGCCGTTA